>BQNB010020180.1:0-65818 GCA_026074375.1 Tanacetum coccineum | reverse complement strand
TACAATTGTGATAATAGTAAAATAGGTTGATGAAAATTCTTAGGTTGTTATAGTCTCCACCCCTTACAAAAATCTCATCCCAAGATTTAATTTAAAGTTATAGTGAATAGATGTAGGTATTGGGCATGGATTTGATTTTTATGTTAGGTTAATCAAGGTCACAAGTCCACATGTGTGATGCATCAACCAGACAAGATGGGTTACTGTCTCTTGAGGAATCAAGAATACAAAGGTACGATAGGTTGTTAATAGAACGATGTCTTCTCCCAACCACTCTACTTCCGATATTGAGGATGCTTTTTCCTCTAAAAATATTCTTAACTATACTTCGGTCTCATCAGATTATTTCCCAGTTTCATTAGGAAGCAATTCTTTTAACTCTTCGAAAAACTCTACAGATAATATGATCCCACCAGTATTTTCATCTCTCTACAATAATCCTTATTTGAAGAACGTACAAGCATTTTATGCTAAGGAATTCCCTATTTTATCACCAGATCCTATTGCTTCACCAGCTATTTTGACTCCATCTCCGATATTACCACCATCATTACTATTTAATCCTCGATATTTCTTTGTTCCTGAAGAACTACTACCACCTAAGAAGCAAATCCATTCTCCATCTTCTTCCTCAACTACGTTATTTAATTCATCTTGGAATCAAATTTATAATTTAGTATCACCATCTTCCTTAGTTTATACACTTACCCCTCCTTAGATATTTGAAATAGGAAAATGTTCAATTAAGATGTATCTGAAGCATCATGAGGAACAAATTGAAGATATTTTGAATTACTTAGAAGAACTCTCTTTTCACCGCATTGAGAAAATGGAAGAAGGACGTATTAATGGTAACGAACTAAAGACTGAACTCAAGGAAATCCGTACTCAGATTATCAAACTTCAAAAGAAACGGTTAGGGCAAAAGGATAAGATTGCCTTTGCTCACTACATAATTTCTGATCTTGAACGGATCATTGAGAAAACCCAAGCTTATCACTAAACAAATGAGGAAGATCTTTAAGATGTCATCTACCAGCTCAAAATCTTCAACTCTTAAACTAGTTATAACTTTATCCTAAGCCACGGGATGTGTGGTATAAATAAAAACGCTTGTCAAATCTTGACTATGTACAGTGAAAAGGCAAGTTATTTATAAAGGCAATCCCGTTTCATACCTTATTGTTTCCAACTTATCTCTCTTTCATCATCATTTCCACCATTTTCGTCATTATTTCCGTCTTTATCATAACCTCTAAGTGCTTAAAAATTCAAAAATAAGCATTTTCCTTTAAGCATTTTAAGCATCACATTCTCTTTTATTACTTTTCAAAACTTATGATATCATTCTTACTACGTATCATCTTTTGTTGATAGAATGCCTCCCAAAAGGACGTCAACATCTGAAACACCAGTCATAACTTTGGATGCCATCCGGCAACTGATTAATGATGGCATCTCCTCAGCTCTAAAAGCACAAGCTATGGCCAAGGCAAATTCTGACAATTCCAATAGGAACACTGAACCCAGAGAAAGTCCTATAGCAAAAAGAGGAAACTACAAAGAATTCATAAACTATCAACCTTCCTACTTCAATGGTACAGAAGGAGCTGTTGACCTCATCCGTTGGTTTGAACGTACTGAGTCAGTGTTTTCTCGTAGCAAGTGTGCCGAGGAAGACAGAGTAACATTTGCTACTGGTACTTTAACTAATGATGCCTTGTCCTAGTGGAATGCACATGCCCAGCCTATAGGAATAGAGCAAGCTAATCAAATTACCTGGACTGAGTTAAAAAGGCTTCTGACAAACAAGTATTGTCCTCGAACTGAGATCAAGAAAATGGAAAATGAATTTTATGGTCTAACTGTAAAGGGAAATGATCTTAAACCCTATGTTAGAAGATTCCAAGAATTAACCACCTTGTGTCTAAACATGGTGCCAAACAATATGGAAGCTTTCATCGGGGGACTGCCGCAAAGCATTGAAGGAAAGTTACTGTGTCAAACCTCAGACTCTGGTAGATGCCAACAACATAGCTCACAACTAATGGACAAATATATAAAGCGTAATTCTGTGCAAGAAACTAATGATCACAAACGAAAGATCGATGATAGAAGGAACTCACAACAACAACTACCCAATGATCGCAAACAACAATAATCACTCCATCATTCCATTAACCCTAAAATTAACTACCCAAATAACCATAACAATAACAACCGCAACAATTATCACCATCAGCAGCAAAATGGAAGGCAGTAAATCTTTAAGGCTAATGGAAACTGATATTTGCTTAATTGTACATTAAATTACCCGGGATTTTGCCAATAAAAAGCCAATTAAATGCCAAAAGAATGAAAATGTGTACTTTTGTGTCCGATTGTGCAGGAAAGGATTGGAAAGACAAAAAGAAGCAAAAACGATCAAAAACCGACAAGAAACGGGAAAAAGACAAAGAGTCAAGAGCAAGAGTGAGAAGTCAGCCAGAATTCACAAGCCGGATCAGCCCGACACAGTCAAAGACAGAAATAAAGGAAGTCAAGAGTCAAATTACAAGTCAAAGGGCCAAAGTTGACAAGTGTTCAAAGTTCAAAGGCTATTTTGAAGTTTTAAAGTCTCAAGGACCAAAGTTGCCAAGAAGTGAAAGTGGATTTATTAAAGAAGAAAGAAAGAAAGAAACACAAGGGTAAACTTGTCAAAATGGAAAACTTCCTTTATAAAAGGGGCGGTAGAAATGCAAAAGGACTTATAAGTGTCAACTCTCCATTCTTTCAAAAACAAACCACCGCCTTTGTCGCAAAACCCCTAAACCTCATCAAATGATTTTTCCCACGCCCAAAAAATCCCACAAACCCAAATTCCGAATTTTCCCTCCCCCGCTCCTTTATAAGCTTTCAATCCTGCTCATACACTTTCCCCAATCACAAACAACCACGTGGCACTTCCCTATTGGCCAATGGACACCTCACTCCTATGATCAAACGGCTTATATTCTCCCACATATAATCGACAGCTGAGATCTAATGGAAGACTCTAGAATTCTTTCCCTCTCCTCTCCCATCCTCTATAAATAGCAGCATTAGGGTCACTTTTAGTAGTAGTTGTTTAAGTTTTAAAATTTTCAGTTTGTGTTTTTCAATTTTAAGCATTTTTTCACATATTTTTGTAATCCAGCTTTAATCACTTGTACTCTTGTTCTTTTCTCTTGTACTCAATCATTTTAGATATATCATTTCAGTTTTCAAGTTACCTTGCTCTTCGTTTTCAATTTTAAGCAATTTTTCTCAATTAAGCTCTCAATAAGCTCTTTTGAGCTTATTCCTTTTCATAAGCTCAAAATTAGTTATAATTCTGTTTTTAGAGTTTCATTAACTCTTTATAATCAATTTACATTCAATCATTTCCATTTGAGTTAATTTGACTAAATTTTGAAGCTTAAAGAAGTAATAAGCTAACATCAGCTTATAGAGTTTGGTTTAGAGGCTTTGGAAGCCAATAGGATAATAATTTGAGGTCACTCACTCTACAAGAGTGACCTCTAGTTCTGAGACTCCAATATTCAGGTTTTACTTCTTCATTTACATTTTAGCATTTAGAGCTTATTTCAAATTGCTTATTCATATTAGATCTAATGTCTAATACTGTTTCAGTTAGTTAAGTCAGCTTATAATATTGTTAGTTTAAAGCTAGTTTAGTTTAAAACCAAGCTTAAATGTACTTTTTCAATTTCTGTCATAAGTGGAGTTTATAAGGCCTAGAGATAAACTTGCTTATTTTTCCTAATTAAGCTGTAGTTTAAAATGCTTATTTGTTTTATTGGTCAAAATTTGTGTGAGTAGGTTTAAAAGGTTTGGGCTTAATAGTCTTCAAAACCTAGCTTTTAAGTGCATTATCTTTTTGACAGTTTACTTAAGGTGTGTTTGGATTAGTCTGTTTTTGACTCCTAAAGTCAACCTTAGTTTGCACAACTCTTTCCTTTAGCTGAGTTAGGGTATATATTTAAGTTTTAAAAAGTTTTTAGAGACTAGATAGTAGAATTCAAAAATCTTGAGCTTAAAATCTCTTGCCAGCACCAGGGGATTTTTCAGTAAGAAGTTACTTTAAAATTTGTGAGTTAAAAAGCACCTTAGAGACTATAAATAGATAATTCAGTATTAGATTCTATAAGTATGATAGAATTTCTAGATTTTTCAGTGTAAAGTTTAGCTTACAATTGTTCCTTGCACACTGCATCAGCAACAACAGTATTAACTGTTGTTGCTTAGTCATTCTTTAAGTAGTCCTCTAAGCATTCATAAATAGATAATAAACTTTAGAATTAAGCCTATATTTAGAATTCCATTAGCTTAATAGATTTCATCATTTAGCTTTCAAAATTAAGCACTTTATCTAGCTTATTTTTCCTGTCATAAGTAGCCTATCAGCATAGGTGTATTTCAGCTTATTGCCATTTGAATTTTCATTCCTAGTTGATCTATTGAAAATCCTTTTATCTAGGTTGAATAAAGGTAATTAGGTTAGCTTATTTTCAAAAGTACAGCTTATAAAGTTCAGTAAATAGCTCTTTAGCTTATTAGATAAAAGCTCAAAATAGCTTAAGCCTAAACTTGCATTATTCATAATCATAGTTCTTGTAATGGCTGTTAACAAGTGGTTAATTTCTTCTTAGATATATCTAGTACACATCTTAAGCCACAATTAGCTTCTTCTGTTTTTAAGTTTCACCTAGAAATAAGCCCAATATAAGCTAGAATCTAAAAGGCTTTCTAAACCTTACTTTCTGTAACAGCAAACTAGAAGCTAATTTTCTAGCTTATTTTCTTGTTAAAAGTCCAAAGTGCTTTCATTAAAGTTGTAGAAAATAAGGTGTTTAACAACTTTGTAGTTTTGAGTTTTGTCTGAAAACCACTTTTTCAATAAGCAAAATAAGCCACAATCGCAGGGTCTAGTTGGTACTTTTCTTAAAGTTCAGGGTTATTAGTTTTAACTGAAGTGTAAATTTTCAAATATTCGCCCGCCTACCCTGTCCTTTCCTTTATTACCATTTCTACCCTGTCTTTTCTAGAAAATTTATTAGATTTAATATTTTCAAAATAGTTTTATAAAATTAGGGTTCTTAGTTTAATTGAACAAATTAGGGTTCAATTAGGTTTTAAAAATTGGGGCTTTTTGTTCCATAATTTTTCTGCACATTTTTAGAGTTTAAAAACCATTTTTCTATAATTTTCTCATTAAAGTTGTATTTTCTAGAAATTTAAATAGATTTTAGTGATTACTTTTTCTTAGATAAATCATAAAAAATAGAAAAATAGTTGAAAATTTTTGATTCTTTTTGCATTAATTTTCATTTTAAATCTAGTATTTTTGAAAAAATAAAAGAAAAATTTTAGTGTTAATTTTTAGAAAAAGTTTATTTTTGATAATTCATTAAATCTTAGAAAATTAATAAAAAATTCAAAAATACATAAAAAATTCTAATTCTTTTTCCTAAAATTTTCATTTTAAATTTGTGATTTTTAGGTATAAAATTTGTTAAAAGTCGTGTTTTAGATTTTAGATTTCAGTTTTAGCTTGCGTTTAATACGTTTGTGTGCATTTAAATTTCGTGCTATTTCATTGTTTCTTTAATTCTTGCTATTACATTTGTAGTATAATCAACAATTCAAAAGTTTCTTATCATTCTAAGCTCGAATCCGAATTATTCTTAAATTCTCAATTCACGGTTAGTTGGGACCGGACCGTGAAAAAAAGTACTTCCCGGATAAAAATATACAAATTGTGTTTTCTCTTGTGAGATTTTTACCTTATATTTCTCTTGGTTGAGAAGTATTTTGGAAAGAATTCTTACGGGATTAATATAATACGTATATAAATTTGACTACACCAAATTTTGGCGCCGTTGCCGGGGAAGTCGTGAACGATTATTGAAGAGTATTCGTCGAAGTAGAGTTTTGAAGATCCTTCCATTGGAAGTTATTTTGCTATATTTTTTTTTAAAAAAAAATATATATATATAAAAAATTCATTAATTCGATTCCTATCGAATTAGAAAAAAATATATATAATAAACATTTGGATACAAGCTATCCATCTTAAACCATTCCAATAAACAAACAAAACAAATCGTGAAGTACTTGCGAAGTACGACGGACCTTTAAGTATAAAACTATAAGGTGAGTTTAAGGAAAAGTGATAGCTACTCTCTAAGTAGTCATTGCGGCTCGCTAAGCTTTTCCGCTCGCTTGTGCGTATTCTTAGAGACTTATCGTGAAGCTTGTAATAATCGATTGCCAAAAAGATTTTTGTTTTCATTCTTAATAAAAACTAAAAAATTGTAAATTTCCCCAAAAATAATCTTCTTAATCTCAAATTCTTCTTGGTTATTCTCATTAGTGCATGCGCACTCGATCCTCCTTGGAATACACGATTCCAAGAAGACGTAATTGTCGACGATCTCGACACCGACAGAGCAATCCTCTCAATTTGGATCCGATTCCCAAATGGGCCGATGGGACCGACCTATGGCCGAGCAACTCCAAGCTCCCACCGGGGGGTTTGAAAGTGCTATCGTTGTACCTGTAATTAATGCTCAAAACTTTGAACTTAAATCCTCCCTCATTAATTTGGTTCAAAACCGAATTTTTCGAGGAGGTAATGATGAGGAGCCTCATGCAGTCTACATTCACGTAATTTTCGAGAGCATACGAACAATCAAAGGTACCCGGATGTACCTAACACCACCATCAAACTTCTTCTCTTTCCATTTTCTCTTGATGGGGTTGCCAAGACTTGGCTAGACAAAGAACCCCCAAATTCCATTCTCACATGGGATGACTTAGTTTCTAAGTTCATCAATTTCTTTTTCCCACCTTCTAAAACCACCAATCTTCGGAACGAAATTACGAATTTTCGTCAAATTGCTCTAAGAAATCTTTCTCCGAAGCTTGGGAGCGTTTCAAGGAACTTCTTAGGAAGTGTCCTCACCATGGTTTTTCACTCATGCACCAATTAGATACATTCTATAATTCCTTGAGCTATAATGACCAAGATTCTCTTAATTCTGCTGCCGGTGGAAATTTTCTCTATAAAAGTCCAAACGAAGGCTTCAAATCTAGAGAAACAAGCTAAAGTTAGATGTTCACGGGAACGCCGTGATGCGAGTGAGTACGAATGCTCCTCCAACTTCTTCTTCATCATCTAACTTTGAGTTCCAACAAATGGCAGCAGCATTAGAGGATAAGATGACCTTAACCTTTAGGAATGAATTGAATGAATTTGAAAATCATGATGGAACAAATCTCTTGTGCCATATCCGTTCGATAAAAGCGGTGGAGGAAAGGTGTACCACGTGTGGTAGCAATCATAGTTTTAGTGTGTGTCCAATGACTAGAGGTAGTTATGAGTACCCGGTTTATCACGATAATTTCCAACAATTTCAACAAACCGCTTCGGTTGGTAATTTTGTTCAAAATGGAAATTCCGGGTACCGTACTCCTAACTTGCAACCAAATTAGACCACCTGGATTTAATCAAACCAACCCACAAGTTTCTAGACCTAATCAGGGATACAATGCTAATCAAGGGTATAATGGGAATAGAAATGTAAACCAAACCAATCAAGTTAACCAAGGAGTTAACTCGGGATTTACTCAACAAGCTCAAGCTTATCAAGTCCCGAGTACACAAGCTCCGGTTACTTATTCGAGGTTTGAGGCTTATACAAAAGCAAATGATGCTACTTTGAATAATCTGCAAAAGAATTTGAATGATTTCAAAAAAGAGCAACAAGATTTTCAAAATGAACAAAGAATTTTCTAAAATATGATTGCTTAACATGGTTCTGAAACAAATGGGGATAATAATACATCATGTTACAGGAACCTTACAGGTAACACAATCCTTATCCTAGAAATGAATGCAAAGGAATTACCACTCGTAGTGGTGTTGTTTTAGATGGACCTTTACCTCCTATGCCTCCTCCTTTTGGTACATCCAGACAATGAGGTTGCTAAGGAAAACCGAGGTGGACTAAAGGACCAAGTGCACTTAATAGTTCACAAGTAACGCCTAAGAGTCAACCTCCGGTAGTTTTCAAATTAGGGAAAAGGTACAAAACAAAGGAAAAGAACCAAGTGTTGAGATTAGAGTTGAAAATGAAATTTTCAAAGACCCAATACAAAATTTGCCTTACCCTTCAAGGGTTGAAAAGGACAAAAATCGTGAGAGAGATGATATCTTAGCTTCAAAGTTCATAGAAATCTTTCGAGATCTTCATTTTGAACTTAGCTTGAGTGCTCGAGTTCACATGACACATAATTTGCTTTGAATGATAAAAAGTTGTTATGTAATAAAGACAGTTAATTGAAATAGAACAAGACACCAAGGAATGTAATTGCTTGCGGTTCAATTCTCAAAAAGCTTCCCGGAAAAGCTTGGTGACCCGGGTCGATTTCTCATTCCTTGTGATTTTGGGGAGTTTGATAATTACTTGGCTCTAGCGGATCTAGGTGCAAGTATCAATCTCATGCCCTTGTCTATTTGGAAGAAACTTGGACTTCCTGACCTTACAAGTACTAGGATGGTTCTAGAATTAGCCGACCGAACAATTTCTAAACCCCTTGGGATTGCTGAAAATGTGTTCGTGAAGGTCGGAAAATTCTACTTCCCAGTCGATTTTGTGATTCTAGACTTTGCTGCAGACCCCCGAGTTCCTTTGATTTTAGGAAGGCCATTTTTGAGCACAGCTCATGCCTTAATTGATGTTTATGAGGGGGAAATCATTCTAAGACATGATGACCAATCTTTGATACTTAAGTGTGGTGACACTCCCACCATTTCTTATGATAATTGTGAGACCGTTAAACGAATTGACCTTATTGATGCCACTTGTGCGGAGTATGCTCCACAAGTTTTGGACTTTACCAAAAGTGGTGATTCAACTTCTATAATTTTGGACCCTCCACCTTTCACTCCTTTTGAAGGAAGTGAGATGCTTCTTGAGGAAGAAATAGAAGAGTTTTTAGAAAGTGATGAATCTTTAGACATGAATTTGCAAGATGATTTTAATGATGAAGAGGGTGATATGGTTTACTTAGAATCATTGCTTGAAGTTTTAAATGATGATCCTTTTTCACAATTAATTCCTCCCAAGTTCAAAAAGCAAATTAATAATGTTGAATCAGTCAAAAACATCGATTGAAGGAACCACCGACTTGAACTCAAAGATTGCCTTCTCATCTTGAATATGCTTTTCTGAAAACGATAATAAACTACCGGTCATAATTTCAAGGATTTAAAGGAGATGAGAAGGTAAAACTTATTGAGGTTCTTAAGGCTCATAAAAGTGCTTTAGCTTGGAAAATCTCCGACATTAAGGGTATTGACCCAAAATTTTGTACACACAAAATTTTAATGGAGGATGATTTCAAACCAGTGGTTCAAATGCAAAGAAGGGTCAATCCCAAAATTCATGAGGTGATTAAGAAAGAGGTCATCAACTTCATTGATTGCCGTTAATCTACCCTCTATTCGGATAGGCCCATGGGTGAGCCCGGTTCATTGCGTTCCTAAGAAGGGAGGAATGACCGTGGTTCAGAATGATGACAATGAACTCATCCCAACCCGACTTGTGACGGTTGGAGAGTTTGTTTGATTATGGAAGCTTAATGGATGCCACTAGGAAAGACCATTTTCCCTTTACCTTTTATTGGATACAAATGCTTGAAAGGTTAGCGGGTAATGAGTTCTTTTTGATTCTTAGATGGATTTCTGGGGTATTTTCAAATTCCCAATTGACCCCTAGACCAAGAAAAGAACAACCTTTACTTGCCTATGGAACCTTTGACTACAAATCGAATGCCTTTGGCCTTTGTAATGCCACGCGGGGACCTTTCAAAGGTGCTGACGGACATATTTCTATGTTATGATTGAAAAAAACCTGGAGGGTTTTATGGATGACTTTTCGGTTTTTGGGGATATTTTTCAAAGTGCCTTGTTAATCTTGAATAAATGCTTATCGTTGTGAAGAAACAAATTTGTGCTTAATTGGGAAAAATTGGCCATTTCATGGTAAAAAGAGGGATTGTTGGTGTCATAAAATTTCAAAGAATGGTTAGAAGTTGATAGGGCAAAGTAGAGTGTAGCTAAATTACCTTACCCGACACGGTAAAGGGAGTCGAAGTTTTCTAGGTCATGCGGGTTTTTATCGAAGGTTCATTCAAGGATTTTCGAAAATTGCAAGACCAGGATCATCTTTTGAAAAATGAAACTTTTTGTCTTTTTCGGATGGGAGTGTAAATCAAGCTTTTAATGATTTAGAAAAAAAGTTGATTGAATCACCATATTGGTTGTGCCTAATTGGGTTCTGATTTAGATCATGTGTGATGCTAGTGAATTTTGCTCTTGGAGCAGTTTTTAGGGTCAAAGAAAAAGACAAACATTTTCATCTATTCATTATGCGAGTACGGACTATTGACGGGGCTCAAACTTCATTACTCCACAACTGAAAAGGAAATGCTTGCCGTAGTATATGCCTTGGAGAAGGTTTCGACCTATTGTCTTATCGAGGACCATAGTGTATACGGAGCATTCGGCTATCATGTTACATTATGGCAATGCAAGATGCTAAAGTCAAAGGTTACTTAGATGGGATTTTTTATAAGGAGTTCAATATTGAATTAAGGGATAAAAAGGAGCTGGAAAAAAGTTAGACGCGATCACCTTTCTAGAACTGAAAACCCTCACAAGGAATGAACTTGAAAGCCAACACTTAACATGAATCTTTTCCTTTAGAGGTCCTTTAGGAAGATTTGAAAGCAGTTAAAGAGATTTTTAATGTGAATGAAAATGTGATTAAAGAAAATGTACAAGTTGGTTGAAAATGTTGTGCTTAATACTGTGAATGTGCTTATGATATTACCACGCCCATGGTTCGACGACCTAGCGAATACCAAGGCGGGTAATTTTGTTAAAAAAGGATGAGTTCACAACAAAAAGAGATAAATTTTCAAGATGCAAAACACTACTATTGGGATGACCCTTATTTGTTTAGGGGATTTGTGCGGACCAAGTTCATTAGACGATGTGTTTTTTGGCAGATGAAGCTCATGAGATTTCTCATGGCTTGTCATTAGTGGACCCACGGGAGGTACCACAGTGCCAATACACCACACGCAAAGTCTTTGACTCCGGATTTTTAGGCCCAACCATTTATATAGATTGATATCAACTGGTAAAACATTGGATGTTGTCAAAGGCAGGCAAAATCTCTCAAAGAGATGTGATGCCTCAAATGCAAATACAAGTTTTGTGAGATCTTTGATTTGTGGGGATTGATTTTATGGGTCCATTTCCATATTATTTAGTAGGGAACAAATACATTTTAGTTTGCTGTAGATTATTTGTCCCAGTGGGTGAAGCCAAGGCTTACCTACAAATGCTGCTCGTTGTTGTGCAAGTTCTTAAAGGTCTTTTTGCTAGATTTGGAACCCCTCGTGCTATTAATCAGTGAGAGGCACACATTTTTGTAATGACCAATTTGCAATTGGTCTTGGCAAAGTATGTGTGACCCATCGACTTTCGAACTCTTACAACCCTCATACAGTGGTCAAGTTGAGGTTTCATATAGGGGAATTTAAAGAGAATTTCTAGAATGAACCATAGGTCGAGTATAGAGGCATCTTGGAGTGATTAAGCTTGATGATGCCATATGGGCTTTTCGGACCTGTACAAAAACTTCCTATTGGATGTACTCCTTATAGGTTGGTTTATGGGAAAAGCTTGAATCTTCCCTATTGAGTTGGAACATAAAGCTTTCTGGGCTCTTAAGCAAACAAATCTAGATCTTAATCTTGCAGGTGCAAATAGAAAATCACAAATTAATGAGCTTAATGAGTTAAGAGATGAAGCTTATGAGAATTCTTTGCTTTATAAAGAGAAAACGAAAAGGTTACATGATTCAAAAATTAAGAACGAGGTTTTATTGTTGGGTTCAAAGTATTCTTTTTTAATTCAAGGCTATAGATTTCTCAGGGGAAGTAAAAATCGATGGTCAGGACCTTATACAATTGCAAATGTTTTCCCATATGGAACTATTGAACTTTTTCAAAAAGATGGTCAAACTTTTAAAGTCAATGGTCATAGGGTGAAACATTATTTTGGGGAAGAGGTTCATAAGCGATAATTACCAGATGTCAGGACCGACCCTCCATGAAAAAACTAGGTTTGGGGAAAGAGTCAAGGAAGGGGACTCTATTTTAAACATGCGCTTCGTGGAGGCACCCCATGCTTAGCCCTTGTATTTTCTTTTTCTTATTTTCTTTCTACTTTCTTTGCTTCCCCAAGGACAAATTAATTCGGGGGCGAGTATAGCTTGTACTCGGTTAACAAAAACTAAGCCGTTTTAAAGATGTCTTTTGGGCTTACAATGTAAAGTAGAGAGGAAACTTGTTCTTTTTCGTCTCTTGTTGGTTGTTTGTGATTTTTTATCTAGGTTTTACGGAGTTGGAGCTGCATGGTTCCAAAAAGTGTGGAAGGACAAAAGGCTAAATTCCTCCAATTCCATCGATGGTCTCCAATCTTCTCTTCATAATTGGGAAAACTCTAATCTCTTATCCTTGTCTTTATCGAACTAACATCTATTCTTTTGGCAAGACCTTAGAATCTTTGTTAAAGATTCCTTTTGGCCCATCTTTTTAAACTTTGAGGACAAAGTTTATTTTAGTGTGGGGGTTATCTTCGATATGACTTGCACTTCACGCTACCTTGTTTGGAATTTTTTTTGAAATTGCCTTTTTGTGAAATGTGGATTATTTTAAATTTTTGTTTCAAGAATAGCTCAAAAGAAAGCTTAGTTTGAAGAAAAAAACCTCTTTTTGGTTGTCCGTTGTGCGAAAATAGTGTTAATTTTGACTTGACCAGGTGAAAAAATGCCCTAGCTAGGTTCTTTAAACATACCTTTTGTAGGGCCAAGCTTTCACAAATTCCTATTGCTTTGGTTTTTAAAAATGTAAGAACAGTAAATGTGTAGTTAAATATAAGTGTATTTGTTTAAGCAAGGTTTATTTGGAAAACATAAAGGCTTATATGACTGATTTGTGTCTTTTTACTCCCACCAGCTTATTAACACATTAATCTTACGTGCTCTTTTTAATTTAGCTAAGTCAACCAATGTCTTTAGATAAAAGTCTTACATTTTTGAAAAAGAATTCATTTTGATATGTAAGTAAGATTTTGGTTTCAAATTTATAAGATGTTTTTTTGAAATGAAATTTTTTCCATTTCATCAAAAAGATAATTATTAAAAGTATGCCAATGAAGAATTTTCTAATGCAAATGCATTATTTTCGTGCCAATGAAGCATTCACAATAAATAGAATAATAAAAAAGCATTTATGTAGTTTTAATCGTTGGCGTTATCAATGTTGAAAGAAAGACTCGGATGGGGTGAATCTATGGATAACACTATATTCGTGGACTTCAGGTTCGTTGGATTTCATCTACTAGGTGCGCGGCCTAGGTGATGGACTGCATCTAAGGGACTTTGGATTCTAGGCTTTGCAGGAAAAGGTGTTGTCGCCGATAATCCACAAAACGTTGCAGCGAGTGGGGGTTCGAACTAAGAACACGGTTGGTTGTTGTCGATATCCTATTTGGGTGAAAGGGGGCCTAAGTAGGGGGTCGAAACTAAGACAACATTCCTTATTGCAAAAAGAAAGTTATTATAGTACTTGGAAAATAAAAAGAATGGTTAAAAAATTTTATCTTTTCTACAAATCAATTATAAGTTTTGTTTTTCCTAATATCTTTTAGCTTTGAGTCGAGATTAATCTTTGTTATTAACATTTGAGCACACAAGGCTTATTTGTAAAAGCTTAGATGAATTTTAGCTATGACGATAAAATTGATCTATGGTTGAGTTATAATGAGTACACACATTTATTATTAATCTGTTCCCGGGAGTGAAAAGTTCACAAGTTGTTAAGTATAAGTGCTTATCATTGGACTTATATGACAATGATCTTGTTGTAATAGCTTTGTTTAGGTCTAGTGAAAAGTCAAGGATGACAAATTTTCCTCTTTGGTGCTCTATTAATCGGGAGTAGCCTATTTCCGATGAGCCTAAAAGGTTGCAAAGTGCAAATTGATTGCCATTACGTGTTTTCATGAGATTAAATGTTGAGAAAAAGTACAAAAGTTGTTTTAAAGGTGATTCATAAAATGGTTCTGAACGGAGGGCATTTTGGAACTTCTTAGTTTACAAAGTGTAATTTGATAACATTGAGTGAGGACAACGGGCAATCCTTTAGTTTGGGGAATTTTGTATTTGCTTTAATTGTACATTAAAATTACCAGGGATTTTGCCATATAAAGCCAATTAAATGACAAAAGATAGAAAATGTGTACTTTTGTGTCCGATGTGCAGGAAAGGATTGGAAAGGACAAAAAGGAAGCAAAACGATCAAACAAAACCGACAAGTACGGGAAAAAAGTACAAAGGAGTAAGAGCAAGGAGTTGAAAAGTCAGCCAGAATTCACAAGCCGGATCAGCCCGACTCAGTCAAAGACGAAATAAAAGGAAGTCATGAGTCAAATTAGTCAAGGGCCAAAGTTGGACAGTGTCAAGTTCTAATGCTTTTTTGAAGTTTTAATGTCTATAAGGAACAAAGTTGCCAAGAAGAGAAAGTTATTTAATAAGAAGAATGAAAGAAAGAAAAACACAAGGGTCAACTTGTCAAAATGAAATTCCTTTATAAAGGGGCGGATTGAAGCACAGGACTTATAAGTGTAAATACTCTCTATTATTTCAAAAACCAAACACCCGCCATTTGTCGCAACCCCTATCCTCCTCAACTGTTTTCCCGCCAAAATTCCCCCACACAACCAAATACGATTTTACCCTCCCCCGATCCTTAATTAAGCTTTCAATCTGTTCATACCCTTTCCCCAATCACAACAACCACGTGGCACTTCCCTATTGGCCAAGACACCTCACTCCTATGATCAAACGGCTTATATTCTCCCACATATAATCGACAGCTGAGATCTAATGGAAGACTCTAGAATTCTTTCCCTCTCCTCTCCCATCCTCTATAAATAGCAGCATTAGGATCACTTTTTGTAGTTGTTGTTTAGTTTTAAAATTTTCAGTTTGTGTTTTTCAATTTTAAGCATTTTTTTCACATATTTTTGTAATCCAGCTTTAATCACTTGTACTCTTGTTCTTTTCTCTTGTACTCAATCATTTTAGATATATCATTTCAGTTTTCAAGTTACCTTGCTCTTCGTTTTCAATTTTAAGCAATTTTTCTCAATTAAGCTCTCAATAAGCTCTTTTGAGCTTATTCCTTTTCATAAGCTCAAAATTAGTTATAATTCTGTTTTTAGAGTTTCATTAACTCTTTATAATCAATTTACATTCAATCATTTCCATTTGAGTTAATTTGACTAAATTTTGAAGCTTAAAGAAGTAATAAGCTAACATCAGCTTATAGAGTTTGGTTTAGAGGCTTTGGAAGCCAATAGGATAATAATTTGAGGTCACTCACTCTACAAGAGTGACCTCTATTCTGAGACTCCAATTTTCAGGTTTTACTTCTTCTATTTACATTTTAGCATTTAGAGGGCTTATTTCAAATTGCTTATTATATTAGATCTAATGTCTAATTACTGGTTCAGCTAGTTAAGTCAGCTTATATTATTGTTAGTTTAAAGGCTAGTTTAGTTTATTACCAAGCTTAAATGTACTTTTTCAATTTCTGGTCATAAGTATGTGTAGTATAAGCCTAGGAGATATATTGCTTATTTTCCTTATAAGATGTAGTTTAAAGTGTTATTAGTTTTAATCACTTTAAACTACAGCTTATTAGGAAAAAATAAGCAAGTTTATCTCCTAGGCTTATATACTCACTTATGACGAAATTGAAAAAATAAAGTACATGTAAAAGCCGTTGGTTTTAAACTAAACTAGCTTTAAACTAACAATATTATAAGCTGACTTAACTAACTGAAACAGTATTAGACATTAGATCTAATATGAATAAGCAATTTGATATAAGCTCTAAATGCTAAAATATAAATGAAGAAGTAAAACCTGAATATGGGAAGCTAGTACTTAGAGGTCACTCTTGGTTAGTGTGGAGTGACCTCAAATTATTTTTTTCTCATTTTTTTTTTTTTTTTATCTATTGGCTTCTCAAAGCCTCTAAACCAAACTCTATAAGGCTGATGTTTAGTTATTACTTCTTTTAAGCCTCAAAATTTAAGTCAAATTAACTCAATGGAAATGATTGAAGGTAAATTGATTTATAAAAGAAGGTTAAATGAAACTCTTAATAACAGAATTATAAATAATTTTTAGCTTATGAAAAATGGATATAAGCTCAAATAGCTTATGTTGAGAGCTTAATTGAGGGGGGGGAAAAATTGCTTAAAATTGAAAAAACTAAAGACAAGGTAACTATGAAAATGGAATGATATATCCTAAAAATGATTGAGTACAAGGGAAAAAGAACAGAGTACAAGTGATTAAAGCTGGTTACAATAATTGTGAAAAAAATGCTTAAAATTAAAAACACCAAAACTGAATTTTTTTAAAACTTAAAACAATACTACTAAAAGGTGACCCTAATTGCTGTATTTATAGAGGATGGTGAGAGGAGAGGGAAAGAAATTCTAGGTCTTCCCTTTAGATTCTAAGATGTCGATTATATGATGGGTGATTATAAGCCGTTTGATCTTAGGAGTGAGGTGTTCTTGGAGCCAAAGGGAAGTGCCACGTGGTTGTTTGTTGTTTGGGGAAAAGGGTCATGAAAAGGATTGAAAGCTTTTAAAGGACGCGGGGGAGAGGGTAAATTCGGATTTGGGTTGTGTGGTTTTTGGGGCGGGAAAATCAGTTGAGGGGGTTAGGGGGTTTGCGACAAAGGCTGGGTGTTTGTTTTTGAAAGAAATAGTGATGTTGACACTATAGTTCCTGTGTTCTATCCGCCCCTTATAAAGGAAAGTTTCATTTTGACAAGTTTGGACACTTGTGTTTTTCTTTCTTCTTTCTTCTTTATAAAATCAAACTTTCATTCTTGGCAACATTGGTCCTTGAGAATTTATAACTTCGAAATAGCTTTGAAATTTGAAAAACACTGTCAACTTTGGCATTTGACTTTGTATTTTGACATTGACTTCCTTTATTTCTGTCCTTTGAACTGTGCGGCTGATCCGGCTTGTGGAATTCTGGCATAATTCTCATCTTTTGCTCTTGAATCTTTGTCTTTTTCCCGTTTTTGTCGGTTTTGTGATCGTTTTTGGCCTTTTTTTTGTCTTCCATCCTTTCCTGCACAATCTGACACAAAAGTACATTTTCTATTCTTTTTGGCATTATTATTTTGTTTTATTTGGCAAATCCCGGGTTAATTTAATGTTACAATTGAGCAATTTATCAAAATTCCCAAAACTAATGGGAGATTGCCGTGTCCTCAGCTAATGTTATCAATTTACACTTTGTAAACTAAGAAGTTTCCAAAATGCCCCGTTTAGAACCTTTTATTGTATCACTTTTAAACAACTTTTACTTTTTCTTAACATTTTAAATCTCATGAAAAAAACAGTTAATGAGGCAATCATTGCAACTTTGCAATCTTTTAGCTCATCGAAAAATAGGCTACTCCGATTAAAGAGCACATAAAGAGGAAAAATTTGTCATCCTCTTGGACTTTTAAATGGACTGAACTAAGCTATTAACAAGTCATTGTCAATATCAGTCCAAATGATTAAGCTATTATACTTACAAACTCTTGTGAAATTTTCTCTACCGGGAATAAGTTAATGATTATGATGGTGTGTTATCTTTTTAACTAAACAATAGATCAATTTATTAATTGCTAAAAATTCTTCTAAGCTTTACAAATAAAGACTTGTGAATAAGCTCAATAATGTTTAATTAACATAGATAAATCTCGACTCAAGCTAATAGAGATTAGGAAACAAAACTTATAAATTGATTTGAGAAATTAAAATTTTTAACCATCTTTTTATTTTCCATGTCTATTTAATTACTTTCTTTTGCTATAGGGAATGTTGTTATTAGTTCGAAAACCCCTAATTAGGCTTTCTCCAAATAGGATATCGCAAAACAACAAACCGGAGTTCTTAGTTCGAACCCCCACTCCGCTAGCTAAACGTTTGTGGTTTATCGCGACATCACCTTATTCATGCAAAGCCTAGGAATCCATAGTCCCTTAGTTGCAGTAATCACCTAGGCCGACGTTCCTAGTGATGAATGCTACGAACCTTGATTTCCAGTATATAGTTTTTAATCCTTAGTTGCGACCCATCCGAGTCTTTCTTTCATCATGGATACGCAACGAATTTAAAAATACATATAGCTTTTATTTTTCTATTTTTGTGATTGCTTCAGTGGACGAAAAATTAATGCTTTTGCATTAGAAAATGCCTTCATTGGCTTCTTTTTATAATTATCTTTTTGTGAATGGAAAAATTTCATTTTAGAAAAACAACTTATAAATTTGAAACCAAAAATCTTACTTACTATCTAAAATGAATTCTTTTTCAAAATGTAAGACTTTTTCTAAAGACATTGGTTGACTTAGCTAAATTAAAAAGAGCACGTATGATTAAGTGTGTTAAGAGCTTGTGGGAGTAAAAAGACACAAATCATTCATATAAGCTTTAGGTTTTCCAAATAAACCTTGCTTAAACAAATACACTTATATTTAACTACATCATTTCTTGTTCTTCACATTTTAAAATCCAAAGCAATAGGATTTGTGAAAGCTTGGCCCTACAAAAGGTAGGTTAAAGAACTAGCTAGGGCATTTTTCACCCGGTCAAGTCAAAATTAACTCCTATTTCTCACCAACGGACTACCAAAAAGAGGTGTTTTTTCCAAACTAAGCTTCTTTTGAGCTTTTCTTGTAAGCAAAAATTTAAAATTTCTCATTTTTTCACAAAAAGGTAATTCAAAAAAAAATTCAAACAAGGTTGCGTGAAGTGCAAGTCAATATCGAAGATATCCTTCCCCAAACTAAAATGAAACTTTGTCCTCAAAGTTTTAAAAAAGATGGGCCAAAGGAATCTCTTAACAAAGTTTCTAATGTCTTGCCAAAAGAATAGATGTTAGTTCGATAAAGACAAGGATAAGAGATTAGAGTTTTCCCAATTATGAAGAGAAGATTGGAGACCATCGATGGAAATTGTAGGAATTGCTTTGTCCTTCCACAAAATTTTTGAAACTATGAAGCTTCACATCCGGAAATACATAGGATATAAAATCACAAACAACAACAAGAGACGAAAAAGAACAAAGCTTCCTCTCTACTTTACATTGTAAGCCAAAAGACATCTTTATAAAGCGCTTAGTTTTTGTTAAACGTAGCTACAACTATACTCGCCCCGAATTAATTTGTCTTGGGGAAGCAAAGAAGTAGAAAGAAAATAAGAAAAGGAAAATAAAAAGGAATAAGCATGGGGTGGCCTCCACGAAGCGCTTGTTTATTATAGAGTCCCCTTCGCTTGTCTCTTTCCCCAAACTAGTTGTATTCATGGGAGGGTCGGTTTGACATCTGGGGATAATTTCCTTATGAACCTCTTCCCAAAATAATGTTTCACCCTTATGACCATATGACTTTAAAAGTTTGGACCATCTTTTTGAAAAAGTTCAATAGTTCCATATGGGAAACACTTTTTGCAATTGTTAAGGTCCCGGACATCGAGATTTTAACTTCCCGAGAGATCTTTAGCCTTGAATTATAAAAGGTACTTATCCAAAACATCATTAAAAACTGGTTCTTAATTTTTTGAATCATGTAACCTTTTCGTTTTTCTTCTTATAAAGAATGTATTCTCAAAGATTCATCCTTAACTCATTAAGTCATTTAATTTGTGATTTTTCTATTTGCACACTGCAGTTTAAGATCATAGATTTGTTTGCTTAAGTGCCCTGAAAGCTTTATGGTTCCAAATCAAATGGGTGATGGCAAGTTTCCCATAAAAACCATACTATTAACCGGAGTACATCAATAGGAGTTTTGTAGGCAGTTTCGAATAGCCCTAGAGGATTCTTCAAGCTATCACTCATGATGCTCTATTCTCACCTATGGTTCTCTTCTAGAATTATCTTAATTTCCCTATTTGTAACCTCAACTTGTCCAATCGTTTGAGGGTGGTGAAGGAGTCGAAAGGCGATGGGTAACTTCCATACTTTGCCATGACCTTTGCAAATTGCGTCATTACAAAAATGTGGGCCTTCTGTCACTGATTTTGCACGAGGGGTTTCAAATCTAGCAAAAAGACTCTTTAAGAACTTGCAAACAACTTGAGCATCATTTCGTAGGTAAAGCCTTGGTTCCACAAACTTGGACAAATAATCTTACAGCAACTAAATGTATTGTTCCCCCTACTAGATGGAATTGGACCATAAAATCCAATCCCCACAAATCAAAAGATCTCACCAATACTTGTATAGCATTTGATAGGCAATTCATTCTTTGAGAGATTTTTGCCTTGCCTTTGACAAGCAATCTGCAATGTTTTTACCAATTGATAGCAATCTTTATAATGGTGGGCCAAATAAAATCCGGAGTAAAGACTTTACGCGAGTGTGTATTGGCACTGTGGTGACCTCCCGTGGGTCCACTATGACATGCATGAGAATTTCCATGAGCTTCTTTGCAAAAAAAACAACATCGTCTAATGGTCTTGGTTCCGCACAAATATTAAACAAATTAAGGGTCATCCCAATAGTAGTGTTTTGCATCCTTGAAAAATTTTCTCTTTTGTTGTGAACTTCTCTTACTTTTTTACACAAAATACCCAGCATGGTAGTCGCTAGGTCGGCGAAACCATGGCGTGTGGTATTTATTCACATTAAGCAATTCTCATTTATTATAGCACAACATTTTTCACAACTGTTTCATTTTTTTCAAATTTTTCATTCACATTAATCTCTTTTACTGCTTCAAATCTCCCTAATGACTCTAAAGGAAAAGATTCAGTTATGTGTTGCTTTTCAAGTTCATTCTTGTGAGGGTTTTCTAGTCTAGAAAGGTGATCGGCGGCTACATTTTCAGCTCCTTTTTTATCTTATTTTCAATATTGAAACTTCCTGTAGTAAATTGAATCCATCTAAAGTAACTTGGACTTAGCATTCTTGCTATTGCCATAAGGTCACTTGATAGCCGAATGATCCGTTATACACTTATGGTCCTCGATAAGACAAGATAGGGTCGACACTTCTCCAAGGGCATATACTACGGCTAGGCATTTCCTTTTCCGTTGTGTTGTAATGAAGTTGAGGCCCCGGTCAAGTCTTATCGCTTATTGAATAGGATGAAAATGTTTTCTTTTTCTTTGACTAAAACTGCTCCAAGATGCAAAAATCACTTAGCATCACACATGTTCTCAAAAAATCATAATCCCAATTCAGGCACAAACAAGGTTTTGGTGATTCAATAACTTTTTTCAAGATCATTAAAAGCTTGTTTACAGCATCCGAAAAGACAAAAGGTGTTTTCTTTTTTCCAAAGATGAGTCATGGGTCTTGCAATTTTCGAAAAGTTTTGAATGAACCTTCGATAAAAACCCGCATGACCTAGAAAACTTCGAACTCCCTTTACCGTGGTCGGGTAAGGTAATTTAGCTATTACTTCTACTTTTGATACATATCAACTTCTATACAATTCTTTGAAATTTTTATGGACCCCAAAACTATTCCCTCTTTTACCATGAAAAGGAATTTTTCCCAATTAATCACAAGATTTGTTTCTTCACATAAGGGTTTAAGCATTTTATCAAAGGTTAACAAGGCACTTTGAAGAAAAATTGTCCCCAAAAAACGAAAAGTCATCCATAAAAACCTCCATGGTTTTCTCAATCATATCATGAAATATGGCCGTCATGCACCTTTGAAAGGTCCCCGGTGCATTACAATGGCCCAAAAGCTTATTTTGTGGCAAAGGTTCCATAAAGGAAGTAAAGGTGGTCTTTTCTTGGTATTGGGGGGTCAAATTGGATTTGAATAAATTTACCCAGAATATCATATAAGTTAGAAACAATAGAACTCATTTCCGCTACTTTCAAGCATTTGATCCATAAAAGGTAAGGGAAAATGGTCTTTCCTAGTGGCATCATTAAGCTTCCTATAATCAATGCAAACTCTCCAACCGGTCACAAGTCGGGTTGGGATGAGTTCATTGTCATCATTCTGAACCACGGTCATTCTCCTTCTTAGGAAACGCAATGAAACGGGACTCACCCATGGCTATCGATATAAGAGGGTAGATTAAGCCGGCATCAAGAAGTGTGATTGACCTCTTTCGTAATAAATCATGTAATTTTGGATTGACCCTTCTTTGCATTTGAACCTCTGGTTGAAAATCATCCTCCATTATAATTTTGTGTGTACAAAATTTTGGGGTCAACATACCTTTTAAAAAAAATAAAATGTCGGAGTATTTTTCATGCTAAAGCATCTTTTATGAGCATTAAGAACCCCTCATAAGTTTTACTTTATAATCTTCTTTTAAATCCTTTGAAATATGACCTGGTAGTTTAAGTTTATTATCTTTTTCAAGAAAAGCATATTCAAGATGAGAAGGCAAATCTTTGAGTTCAAGGTCGGGTGGTTCTTCAATCGATGTTTTGACTGATTCAACATTATTGATTTGCTTTAAAACCTCAAGCAATGATTCTAAGTAAACCATATCACCCTCTTCATCATTAAAATCATCTTGCAAATTCATGTCTAAAGATTCATCACTTTCTAAAAACTCTTCTATTTCTTGTTCCAAGAACGCATTTTCATTCCTCAAAAAGGAGTGAAAGGTGAGGTCAAATATAGAAGTGGAATCACAACTTTCGGTAAATGTCCAAAACTGGTGGAGGCATTATCCGCAACAAGTGGCTTCCAATTAGGTCAATTCGTTTTCTCAGGTCTCACATTGTCATAAAGAAAACCGTGGGAGTGTCACCACAATTAAGTAGTCAAAAGATTTCATCATGTCTTTAGAATGATTTCCCCCCTCGTAAACATCCAATTAAGGCATGAGCAGTGTCAAAAATCGGGCCTTCCTAAAAATCATAGGAACTAGGGGGTCTTGCAGCAAAGTTTCTAGAATCACAAAATCGACGGGGAATAGTAGATTTTCCGACCTTCACGAACACATTTTCAGCAATCCCAAGGGGTTTAGAAATTGTTCGGTCGGCATATTTTCTAGAACCATTTCTAGTTACTTGTAAGGGGTCAGGATAGGTCAAGTTTTTCCATAATAGGACAAGGCATGAGATTGATACTTGCAACCTAGATATGCTAGAGCCAAGTTATTATCAAAACTCCCCAAAATCACAAGGGGAATGAGAAATCGTCCCGGGTCACAAACGCTTTTAGGGGAAGCTTTTTGAGAATGACCGCAGAGCAATTAGCATTCATTGTGTCTTTGTTATTTTTCAATTAACTTGTCTTTATTAATTAACAACTTTTTGATCATCAAAAGCAAAATTTGGGCTTGTGAACTAGAGGCATGGCAAAAGCTAAGTTCAAATTGAAGATCTCGAAAGATTTCTATGATCTTTGAAGCTAAGTTATCATCTCTTCACGGTTTTTTCTTTTTCAACCCTGAAGGGTAAGGCAAATTTGTTTTGGTCTTTTCTTGAAAGTTCATTTTTCAACTCTTATCTCAACTTTTGGTTCTTTTCCTTTGTTTTGGACTTTTCCCTAATTTGAAACTACCGGAGGTTGGACTCTTGCTGGGTACTTTTTAGTGAACTATTAAGTTGCACTTGGTACTTTGTCACCTCTGTTTCCTGAGCAACATCATTGTCTGGATTGACCAAAAAAAGGAGGAGGCATAGGAGGTAATGGTCCATATATAAACCAACACAACTACGAGTGGTTATCCCTTGCATTCATTTCTAGAATTTCGGAATTGTGTTACTCGGTAAGGTTCCTGAACTTGATGCATTATTATTCCCCATTTGTTTTTGAAACATGTTAAGCATCATATTTTGAAAATTCCTTTGTTCATTTTGAAAATCTTGTTGCTCTTTTTTGATTCATTTCAAATCTTTTGGCAGTTGTTCAAAGTAGCATCATTTGCTTTTGTATAAGCCTCAAACCTCGAATAAGTAACCGGAGCTTGTGTACTCGGGACTTGATAAGCTTGAGCTTGTTGAGTAAATCCCGAGTTAACTCCTTGGTTAACTTGATTGGTTTGGTTTACATTTCTATTCCCATTATACCCTTGATTAGCATTGTATCCCTGATTTGGTCTAGCAACTTGTGGGTTGGTTTGATTAAAGCCAGGTGGTCTAATTTGGTTTGCCAAGTTAGGAGTACGGTACCCGGAATTTCCATTTTGAACAAAATTACCAACCGAAGCGGTTTGTTGAAATTGTTGGAAATTATCGTGATAAACCGGGTACTCATAACCTCCTCTAGTCATTGGGCACACACTAAAACTATGATTGCTACCACACGTGGTACACCTTTCCTCAACCGCTTTAATCGGAGCGGGAGTAGGCACAAGAGATTTCATCATGTTTTTCATTTCATTCAATTCATTCCTAAAGGTTAAGGTCATTTTATCTCTAATGCTTGTTGCCATTTGTTGGAACTCAAAAGCTAGATGATGATTTAGAAGAGGTTCGAGGAGCATTCGTACTCACTGATCACGGCGTTCCAGGTGAAACATCTAACTTTAGCTTTGTCTTCTATGATTTGTAGCCGTTCGTTTGGGGAACTTTTATAGACGAAAATTGCCTACCCCCCCCCCCCCCCCCCCCCCCCCCCCCCCCCCCCCCCCCCCCCCCCCCCCCCCCCCCCAAGGGGCAGCAGAATTAAGAGAATCTTGGTCATTATAGCTCAAAGAATTATAGAATGTATCTAATTGGTGCATGAGTGAAAAACCATGGTGAGGACACTTCCTAAGAAGTTCCTTGAAACGCTCCCAAAGCTTCGGAGAAAGATTCTTGAGCATTTGACGAAAATTCGTTTATTTGTTCCGAAAGATTGGTGGTTTTAGAGTGGGATAAAAGATGTTAAAAGATGTTGATGAACTTAGGGGAAACTAAGTCATCCCATGTGAGGGAATGGTAATTTGGGGGTTCTTGTCTAGCCAGTCTTGGCAACCCATCAGAGGAAAATGGAAAGAGAAAGAATTTGATGGTGGTGTTAGGGCTACATCGGGGTACCTTTGGATTGTTTGTAATAGCTCTCAAATGACGGATGTGAGCATGAGGCTCCTCATCATTACCTCCTCGAAAAATTCGGTTTTGTACCAAATTAATGAGGGAGGATTTAAGTTCAAAGTTTTGAAGCATTAATTACAAGGCTACAACGATAGCACTTTCAAAACCTCCCGATGGGATAAGCTTGGAGTTGCTCGGCCTAGGTCGGTCATCGGCCATTGATTCGGATCCAAATTGAGGAGGGGGAAACTTGCTTCTTGTCGGTGTCGAGATCGTCGACAATTACGTCTTCTTGGAATAGTGTATTCCAAGGAGGATCGAGTGCGCATGCACTAATGAGAATAACCAAGAAGAATTTGAGATTAAGAAGATTATTTTTGGGGAAATTTACAATTTTTAGTTTTTATTAAGAATGAAAACAAAAATCTTTTTGGAATCGATTTTACAAGCTTCCTATAAGTCTCTAAGAATTTCGCACAAGCGGAGCGGGATACAGATTTAGCGAGCCGCAATGACACTTAGAGAGTAGCTATCACTTTTCTTAAATCACCTTATAGTTTGTTATACTTAATGGTCCGTCGTACTTCGCTAGTACTTCACGATTTGATTTGTTTGTTTATTTGTATGGTTTAAGATGATAGTTGTATCCAAAATGTTTATTATATATATTTTTTTTTTTCTAATTCGATAGAATCGATTAATGATTTTTTATTATATATTATTTTTTTTTAAAAAAAAAATATAGCAAGATACTTCCAATGGAAGGATCTTCAAAAACTCTACTTCGACGATTATCTTCAATTAATCGTTCACGATTCCCTGGCAACGGCGACAAAATTTTGTGTAGTTTTAATTTATATACGTATTATATTAATCTCGTAAGAATTTCTTTCCAAAATACTTCTCAACCAAGAGAAATATAAGGTAAAAATCTCACTAAAGAAAACACAATTTGTATATTTTTATCCGGTGATAGTTTTTTTCCGGGGTCGTGTTCCCAACGAACTCGTTTGAATTGAGATTTAATTTGAATTTAATTCGGATTCGAGCATTTAGAATGAAGAGAAACTTTTGAATTGTTGATTATCTACATGTACAATAGCAAGATTTAAAGAAACAATGAAAATAGCACGAAATTTAAATGCACACAAACGTATTAAACGCAAGCTAAAACTGAAATCTAAAATCTAAAACACAACTTTAACAAATTTTATACCTAAAAATCACAAATTTAAAATGAAAATTTTAGGAAAAAGAATTAGAATTTTTTATGTATTTCTAAAGATTTAATGAATTATCAAAAATAAACTTTTTCTAAAAATTAACACTAAAATTTTTCTTTTATTTTTCAAAAATACTAGATTTAAAATGAAAATTAATGCAAAAAGAATCAGAATTTTTCAACTATTTTTCTATTTTTTATGATTTATCTAAGAAAAAGTAATCACTAAAATCTATTTAATTTTCTAGAAAATTCAACTTTAATGAGAAAATTATAGAAAAATGGTTTTTATACTCTAAAAATGTGCAGAAAAGTTATGGAACAAAAAGCCCCAATTTTTAAAACCTAATTGAACCCTAATTTGTTCAATTAAACTAAGAACCCTAATTTTATAAAACTATTTTGAAAAATATTAAATCTAATTAATTTTCTAGAAAAGACAGGGTAGAAATGGTAATAAAGGAAAGGACAGGGTAGGCGGGCGAATATTTGAAAATTTACACTTCAGTTAAAACTAATAACCCTGAACTTTAAGAAAAGTACCAACTAGACCCTGCGATTGTGGCTTATTTTGCTTATTGAAAAAGTGGTTTTCAGACAAAACTCAAAACTACAAAGTTGTTAAACACCTTATTTTCTACAACTTTAATGAAAGCACTTTGGACTTTTAACAAGAAAATAAGCTAGAAAATTAGCTTCTAGTTTGCTGTTACAGAAAGTAAGGTTTAGAAAGCCTTTTAGATTCTAGCTTATATTGGGCTTATTTCTAGGTGAAACTTAAAAACAGAAGAAGCTAATTGTGGCTTAAGACTTTCTTTCCAAATCGCATCACGCCTTTCCAAGGCGACACTTTCAGTAACACTTTATCTCCAACCTCGAACTCTAGGGGTTACGTCTATTGTCAGCATAACTCTTTTGATGATCTCTTGCCGCTTTGAGTTTCTCCTTGATCAAAACTACCCTGTCGGTCGTCTCTTGCACCAACTCAGGCCCAATCAAACTACTTTCCCCAATCTCAGCCCACAGAATGGTCAACCTACATTTTCTTCCATACAATGCTTCAAATAGAGCACACTGAATGCTCGAATGATAACTATTATTGTAAGAAAACTCTACCAATGGCAGGTGAACATCCCAATTGCCACCAAAATCTATCACACACTCCCTTAACATATTGGTATGTGCTTAATTACACATACCTTTCACCTTTAAAAACGAGCCTAAATGACCAAAAACGAACATAAAATGCCAAATATATGCTTGTTTTGCTATTTGTGTTGTGCAGGTAACAAATATTCAGAAAAAGGATAAAAACAAAGCAAAACAGACAAAACTAAGCACGGAATGGAAAAGCATAAAAAAGTCAAAGTCAAAGTCAAAAGTCAAAGACGAAGCCGAATCCAAAGAAATCTTAAATGTGATAACCCGTACCCATTTAATGGGCCGGGTCAGCCCATTAAGACTTAATCTATAAGCCTTATATGATTTAAAGGTCCAAAAACCCTTAAATCCTAAATCTGGCCCAAATGAAATAATAAAGCCCAAACCAAAAGCCCATTACATACTTAACAGACTGCTAGCCCATTAGCCCCTTTATCTTTACACAGTTAGTCCTCAAGGACTAACATTATTAGTCCTTAAGGACTAACTCAGTTAACCTTTCACCCCTTAACCTCTAAACCCTTTACACCCGTGGTCCTTCCCCCCTTTATACACCACTAACCATGTTAACCTTTAACCCTGTTATCTCCCAAATCCTATTTCCCGCCAATCCCCACTACTATTTATCTATCACTTTCGTTCACCCTCTTCCCTAAAACCTTTCTCAATCCCACTCGAAACCCTACCCCAGATACAAATAAGCAACCTTGGCAATCCCCTTTAACATCATTCGTCAAAAGAAGAAGACAAAGATTCAATGGCTATGATTCAGAGCTTGGAGCCAAAGAAAGATGGATGGCCAGGATTGAGGCTCGGTTTCCTTTCACACAACAAGCACAAGTTCAAGACCCCTGCATCTTTATTTTTCTATAAATAGCTTAGGGTTTTCTTTGTAAAAGTATCTAGTGTAATTTTAATTTTAGGAGTAGTGTAGTTTTACTTTTTCAGTTTTTACTGCTTATCTTTAATTTATTGTACTTTACTTTTCAAGCCTTGTAATCTTTTAAAGTTTTAATGAAATTTTAGTTTTAAGGTTTTATGTTAATCTGTTTTACTTTTATGCTTTTTATTGTTAAAACTGTTTTCAAATATGTTTTTATAAGCTCTTAAAAGCTCTTAAAACTCACTGCAACTCAATTAAGCTTCTCAATAGCTTAACTAAGTTTTCTGTTTTTATACACTCAAAAGGGAAATTCTGGTTTAAGCTTTTGGATGATAAGCTTACAAGGGAAGAGCTTATGGGTATTTACAGCTTATTGTATAAGTTGAGCTTGTAGAATAGCTCTAAGAGCAATTTTGGTCCTTATTTAAGCATAGGACAAAGGTACTCTTCATTTTCCATTTTTGCTTATTTTTATGTCTTTTGCTTATTATTGCTAATATCTGCTTATTTTTGCTTATTTATTGCTTAAATGTACTTATTATGCTTAATAGTAGCTTGTTTTGACTAGTTCATAGCTTAGATTTAGCTTGTTTTAAGTTTTCTTATAATATGCTCATTTAGAAGCCTAATCCGCTTATTAGTTTTGCTTATCAACTTGTGCTTATTTTCATATGGTTCTTGCTTATTTGTCTTTAGTTATCATAGAACTTCATCTGTTTTTACAAATCAATGCTTAATTTGACATGTTCTAGTGTAAAATTTCATTTTCTAGGCTTAAAGGGGTGTTTGGGTCAAGGGGTAAAGTGGGTCAAAATAAGTGTAAAACTCTTATGTGTCATTAAGCCAACTTTAACACCCTCATTTAAGCTATTTTAGCCAGTTTTGTTAAGTTTTTAAGTTTACAAATCATTAATAGTCCTATTCTAGTTGAATTTAGGTTAAATTTTGTTGAATTCAGCTTATTTGCTTATGATTTCAATCTGTTTCTAGTTTTTAAGTTTACCATAAGAGTTTTGAGTCCAAAAATCTTAAGCTGTAAGTAGTCATTTATCTTTGAAAAAGCCAAAAATAAGTTTTGAGTCTGTCATTTTCAAATTCCTTTTTCAGCTTATTTTCTTAATAATTTTGTTTAAATCCAGCTTATTTGTGTTCTTTGAGTCTTAGTCTTTATCTGTTTTCAATTTTCAGCTTATTTCATTTGCTTATTAGCCTTAAAAAGTTAGCTTAAACTTTGGTCTTAGTCCTTTAAACTGTTTTTGAGTCTGCTGTCTTAGTACCCTTTTTAGTGCTTTTTAGATTCTTTTGTTTGCTTATTTTTAGTTAGAAGTGCTTATTAGGTTAAGGTTTAGATCTGTTTCAGCTTTTTAGTTTTCAACTTAGCTTAATGGTCATTTTAAGAGCTTACAAAGTCCAAACAGTTTTGCTTAAGTCTAAGTTTTAAAAATTAAAACTGTCATTTTGATTTTGCTTATTGCAGCTTATTTTCAAGTTCTAGTTAAAGTTGTTTTGTAAAAGTTTCTCATTTTAGCTTATAGATTAGCTGTTTTAAAAGAAAAATAAAAAGAATTGTTTTTCAAAAAGTATGGTCCAGGACTCGAACCTGCAACCTCACCCTCAACACACACACTTCTTAACACTTTGCCCTTGGGTCTTTTTCGTTAAACCTTTCATACCATTTTTCTTTTAAGCCATTTTGCAAGTTTAAGCTTTCAGCCCTTTTGGGCTTATTTCCAGCTTATTCAAATAAGCTGGTGAACCCATTTTATTTTTCTTAAGTTTAGAATAGATAAAAGTACTTTCCTTAATTTTTTTAGATTTTTATAAATTAGTTTATTATTTTTTATAATATTTTCAAATTAAATTAGTTTATAATTCATAAAAAATAAAATAAAAGTCAAAAAAAATATAATTCTTTTTTTCTAAAATTATTTTTAATCATTTAGGACTTTTAGATTTGAAATTTGCATTTTTAGGGTCAAAATTTGATAATTTAGGTTTTTAGTCGCGTTTTTATATTCCCGTTAACGTTTTCGTGCTTAATTCGTAATTGCTTCATTTTTTGATTGCCTTTGCTTGCATTTGCGTTATATTTGTAGAAATAGAATCCAAATCAAACCTTGATTATTCAATCACTCGATTACGAACTTAAACGTGATTCTCAAATTCACACTTCGTTGGGACTACGACCCGGAAGGTTTTGAATTTTACTTTGGTTAAAAGTAATTTTCTTAAATCCTTTTGGAATACTTATTATATACTATAATTGATATATCACAATTAGTATGTGAGTCAGCGCGCTAGACACGCGTCAGCGCGTGGCCAACGCGCCACACTCGAAATCCGTTTTATGGATTTTACACTTGTCGGCTTTTCTCTTACCCGACACATGTGGAAACTTCAATAAAGGTATGTATATGATATTTTAGCATTTGGGAACACTCCAAATGAAGTTTAGACTGATTTTCTATTATCAAAAATACCAACAAAAGCAACCGCTGTGTCACTTGTGAAATCGGCTCACCTTTAGATTACAAACTATAAGAGAGGTATAAGGAGGGTTGATCCTACGATCTTCGACCCGAAAGGAGAAGGTTTTTAAAACGCTTTGCGCTTACCCGCTCCTCCGCTTCTTTGTGCGTTTTCTAGAGAGCTACCGTACACTTGTTTGATTATCGGTTACAAAAATATATTTTTTTTCTCTTATTTTATTTTTAGTGCATGTGCACCCGCTCTTCATCGAATTTAATTGTCGAATCTTCCACGACTCTGAAACGTCGTAATCGTAGACGTTCCAAGCAAAGAGTCGAACCGTTTTCTCTTGAAGAGACTTTCGTAGTTACGATGGCCGATCAACGTACTATGGCGGAATTACTCCAAGCACCCACCGAGGGTTACGGAGATGCTATCGTTATTCTCGCGGAGAATTTTAAGCTTAAACATGGTCTTCTAAATCTTGTAACTTCAAAACAATTTTACGGATTTAAGAAATAAGATCATCATCTCACATTTCGTTGGTTTAACAAGATTACTATCCACTATTAAGTATACAAGAAGGTGCCTAATTCGTCGAATAAGCTATGCTTTTCCATTTTCTATCGAGGGGGCAGCCCATATTTGGCTCGAAAAAGAACCCCCTCGTTCTATTCTTACTTGGGAAGATCTTGTTTTCAAGTTTATTAACCAATTCTTTCCTCCTTAAAAAACTACAAATCTCTGGAATGAAATTACGAATTTTCAGTAACGTTTTGATGAATCAATTTGTGAGGCCAGGGGACAGTTTTCAAGGATCTCCTTCTGCATGCCCACATCAACGGGTTTTTTAAACGGGAAAAAAAAAAAAAAAAAAAAAAAAATTGGAATTGCATCAACTTGATACCTTTTACAATGCTTTAACCCCAACCGATCAAGATTCTTTGAATGCCGCCGCCGGTGGTAATCTTTTGACTAAAACTCCTCGAGATGCTTTGACAATTATTGAAAACAAATCGAAAGTTCGCATTTTCACAGAATAAACCGGTTGTTACAAAAGTGAGTACGAATGCTCCTTCTTATTCTACCCCTTATTTTACCGAGATTGCCGCTCTTGCCGACGCCGTTAAGGCTATGCTTCTTCAGAAATCTTCTCCTTCAGCTTTCGTGAAAGCGGTTGAGGAAATTTATGTTACTTGTGGTGGCCCGCATCCTTACCATCAATGTCTTGCCACCGATGGCAACGTTTTTTTGGAATATCGAGATAATATTCAAGGATATGTTTCAGCAGCCGTAGTAAACTATAATCAGGGAAATACCGGATACCATCCTCAGAGTGTAGCTAACCAAATTCGACCATCGGGTTTTGCTCAACCGAATGTGCAAAATAATCAAACCTGGTACAACTAAGGTTATAATCAAAACATAGGAAATAATCAAGGAAATCTGAATTATCAAGCTTCGATTCAGCAAACTCAAGTTGCTCCTTCGAATGAATTGTCAAACTACAAGAAGATAAATGATGCTAATATGAAAGCTATGCAAAATCAAATAAATAATGTGAAAAATGAATTGAGAAATGAAATGCAAACTTCAATACAAACTTCAATGTCAAATCAAACCAATAAGCTTAAGAATATGATGGCTAGTTTTTTCCAAATGAATACCGCTTCTTTTCCGGGTTCGAGTTCACTTCCTAGCAACACCGTTGCTAACCCGAGAGGTGACTTGAAAGAAATCACCACCAAAAGTGGTATTTCTTATGATGGACCTACAATTCCACCTCCTCTATCTCCTATTCCCAAGGTGGTGGAACGGGAACCCAAGGTGACAAAGGATACGGTGCAACCGAGTACCGAAAACATCCAACCTCTGGTAGTCTAAACTCAAGCTCCAATTGATGACCCGTTGTTGCTCCTAAGCCTAAACCGTCTATACCTTATCCTTCAAGAGCTAACAAATAGAAGCTCAGTGAAAAATATGATAATCTAGCTTCAAAATTTGTTGAAATCTTTAGTGAATTACATTTCGAGCTCAGTTTCGCGGATGCTCTTCTACATATGCCGAAATTTGCTTCAATGTTTAAAAGTCTCCTTAATAACAAAGAAAAATTGTTTGAATTAGCAAAAACACCAGTGAATGAGAATTGTTCGGCGGTATTCCTAAAGAAGTTGCCCAAAAAACTTGGAGACCCCGACAAGTTTCTTATTCCATGTGATTTTCCGGAGTTAGTTGAATGCTTAGCCTTGGCCGATCTTGGTGCAAGCATCAACTTGATGCCTCTTTCCATATGGAAGAAGCTCGTACTCCCTGAACTTACTCCTACTCAAATGATTCTTGAACTTGCAGACCGATCGACTACTAGTCCATCCGGTATTGTCGAAGATGTCTTTGTAAAAGTAGGAAAGTTCCATTTTCCGGCCGACTTTGTAGTCGTTGATTATGTTGTCAATCCTCAGTTTCCCTTAATTCTCAGGAGACCCTTTTTGAGGACGTCAGGTGCTTTGATTGATGTTTACGGTGAAGAATTAACTCTCCGATTTGATGATGAAGCCATAACCTTTAAAGGTGGTCGACACTTTTAGTCCTTTTAGTTATAAGTTTCCAAAAGTTACGATATATACCCCTTGCATGGATTATAATTACAAAACATGTCCAAATTGCCATGCAAGCTTATTTTAACATTTCAATAGACATTTATAAGTTATAATAAACTAAAATATGAAGTTTTAACGCAACACAAGTTTAAAATAACGATTCGTTAAGCTAGGAAGCAAAACGGGTCAAATTAGGGTTTCAAAACGTAAACGCGCGGGTTTTAAGTTCAAATTCCTTCATTAATCAATAAAGTGGTTATTTTAACATTAGTTAAGCATGCTAGGATAGATTATAACAATATTTAATCATTATAATATTTAGTTTTAAGAAAAACGCAAAATTAGGGTTTCGGGTGTACGGTTTTGGATCAAAATGGAAAATGAGCATGAATTGAGTTATGAAACTTTAACAAGAGTATATTTAGGATCATATGAACATTATAAGGGTGTAGTAGCAGAATTAGAACATTCAAAACCTGGGTTTGAGCTTCAATGATCAAAAATGGTGGAAATGGGTCGTTTCGGGTAGTATTTCCACTCGTACGCCTTGTATCTTTACTCCGGGGCTTCAATTCTTCAGGGATTCGCTTCTTGAACTTCTTTAATGATCCTAGGATCATATGGGAGCAAAGGATTGCTGCCTTATGGGTTTGAGAAAGAAGAGATGTGGTGCGAGTTGTAATGAAGGATTTGAAGTCCTATTTATAGTCAAAATCATCAAGGAGGCTAAGATAGCTTATGGTTCTATTATGGGACGTGTGGAACAGCTAGGGGGTGATGTGTTGAAGCTACATGATGAGTCTTGAGGTCTAGAAACTAGCTTTGATGGTGGTGGAAGGTTCTTGTGGTGCAGTGTGTAAAGTAAGGAAACAAAGAGATATTTTGGAGCCTTGTGACTGAAAAAAGAAAGGCTTGAGTTACTTAATAGCTAGACACATGAAGGAGGTGTGTCATGGAGGTGCTTGATTGCAATATAAAGTTTTAAAATGGGTCATTTTGCAAGAAAAGGGTTCCATTAGGGCTCATTAGGGCTTGGATTGAGTTTGCTTGCTTGTAATTCGTGTACATTTGATTAAGAATGATAGGTTACTGATCCTAAGGCTTATATTAAGGATTATAATCAAAATGAGAGGTGTTTTGGGTTAAAACGGGTAGAAAATTGATTAAAACGGGTCAAAATCACAATTAGGCACAATTATTCATGGATTTGATATTTTTTTGTTTCTTGTATAAATTGAAGTAGAATGGATGCATGATAATGGATTATGACTGAAAATGTTGTAATTTATGTTATTATAACTTATTTAAGTATTGGTTTAGGTTTACAATGGATAAAAACGAAGAAATGAGTCATGGTTTAGAAACTAGCTCGGTTTTAGGGTTTAGGGTTTTGAATTAGGGTTTTGAGTGTAAAAAGATGTATGAAAGCTTATGAATAGAATATTTAGGGTTTATATATTGTATATTGAGTGTATTAGCTTGTACAAAAGTGATGGTGAAGAAATTAGAATAAAAACAGAGGTAAAACAGCTATTTTAGAGATCATGCTTAATGACTTGTACATTGAGCTTTTAAGGACTTATACTTTGACTTGGAGGGAGTTTATATTTTAAATGAGATGTTATATTACTTGTACATATGCTTTAGTATCTTGTACATTCACTTTAGATGTTTACTCTTCATGAAATTAGGGTTTTAGAGACATATGATAACGGTTTAAGGCCCGTTTTGATATAACGTTGCGAATGGTACATTATAGGAATAATGTACTTTGTAATAAGAATATGATGATATTGACTTGACATGTTATGATATTTTCTTGACATATATGAAGACAGGATTGTCATAGATAGGTTGCGTGAGCTCGTCTACTTTAGTTATGACATACTGAGATATATAAGTAATGTAATAAAGCAAAAAATTTCCCCGTACAATTGTGATAATAGTAAAATAGGTTGATGAAAATTCTTGGGTTGTTATAGTCTCCACCCCTTACAGAAATCTCATCCCGAGATTTAATTGAAAGTTATAGTGATATAGATGTAGGTACTAGGCATGAATTTGATCTTTATGTTAGGCTAATCAAGGTCACAAGTCCACGTGTGTGATGCATTTATAATTATGTTGCGCACCATAATTATAATTACCTCCTTTCACACGTCTACTTATTTCCAAGATCACACCTTGTGATGACAGCCAATAGAATTTCTCCAGATCCTGATAGAATATGGGTGATGAAATACTTTGATTTACGAAACCTGTGGGTTATGGGCCTACCATGCTTCTGTTGCGCCACTCTGATCGTAAAGAATCGTTATTCATTAACCTTTAAAAGTCAACATCAAATAAGAATGCTATCACAAGTCTTTGTCAAAATTTTCATACCTAGTGGTATTGAAATCATTTGACATTGTATAGATTCTTGTGTGTTTCCTTGTTATTACATTGCAGAATATAATAGAAATTTTTAGAATACGAAGATCATGAAATGAGTGATGTCAAGGAATAATTATGAATTTGTAAGAGAGTTGCTAATCACGTGAGATACAGATTTTGAAATGAACAGCTGATGAAGGTAATAATGAAAATGAAGGTAATAATGATAATGATTAAGGGATTGTTTGTACAAACGGATTGAAAGAAACTTGTTTGTACGTATGTTATATACTTAAGCCTACTTATTTATAATTAGTCACTTACAAAAAGAAGCGTTCAACTCCTTGTAACTGAGAATTTATAAATTCATAGTTCAGAGATTTATAATTTCCTTATTCAAATGAAGAAGCATTCTAATTCATTTCAATAAGATGATCATAAATCGTCTTACCTAAACATAAAAACATGATATAGAAACGGTAATGTGTAGAAAATGATATGATCATGAATGGTTAGATAGTATTGAGATGTTGATTGTACTGAAGCCCATATAATCGAGGATGAAAATTTATGTTGCAAAGGTATGAGGAGAGTATTCAGAGTTTGAACATGATAGAATTGACAAACAATGTCGAGTTTTGATACCACCAGATAACAAGATGTAACGGAATTATCACTTTATTATTTCATGGATAACTTTACATACGAACTTTACATATGAAAAAGAGTTGATACTTATGCTAAGTATCTTGTAGTAGGATAAAAGTAACAGACGACGAGGATTGATGATTGGGGTTTTTAGATTGAAGAAGATTCTGATGAGAGTTGAATATCCTCGAGAGTTGTTTCTAGGGTAGAAATCCTAAAGTGAACAAAATTAAACTCATCCCTAAGTATGTTTTCCTGTGGCCCTGTTGTTTGCTTTTGAGCACCGATTCGCATAATGTCCTTTCTTTCCACAGGCATTACAAGTTACGGATACCGTTTGTAGATTGTTTCTAGTGGTTTTGTTTCTGCAGTTCTTGGTCAGATGACCTACTCTGTTACAAGTCCGACACTTGACAGTATAAGGACCTATGTGATGTAGGGTGCATCTTTCACACAAAGGACGATTTCCAGTATATCCGTTGGTGGCAGTATAAATCTTGAAGGTTTCTTGTCTTCTATTCTGCTGTCGGTGGTAATCATTGTTATGGTTGTTTTTGTTGTTGTTGTCTTGGTAGTTGTTGTTATTGCGATTGTTGGAGTGGTTATTGTTGTTGTGTTTGGGATAGTTGTTGTTGTTGGTGGTGTTTCCTCTATCTTTAAACTTTCTTTTGTGATTGTTGATTCCTTTTCTTGCTATTGGAGTTCCGCTTGTCCCGGTGTTCTTGTTAGTATTGTCAGTATTTGCCATGTTAGCAGCTTGTGCTTTCAAAGCAGTAGCAACACTATCAGCCACTAGTTGCCGGATGGCATCCTGAGTCATGGCTGGTGCTGCGGATGTTGATGTTCTCTTGGGAGGCATTCTATCAACAGAAGATAACACGTAGTAAGAATGATATCCTAAGTAATAAAAGAGAATGTGATGCTTAAAATGCTTAAGGAGTAATGAATTTTAAGCACTTATGGTATGATTTATAATGATGAAGACGAAAATAATGATTAAATGATGGAGATGATGATGAAAGAGAGATAAGTTGGAAACAATAAGGTACGAAACGGGATTGCCTTTATAAATAACTTGCCTTTTTACTGTACATAGTCAAAATTTGACAAGCGTTTTTATTTATACCACACATCCCATGGCTAGGATAAAGCTGAAACTAGTTTAAGAGTTTGTTGATTTTTTATATGATTTGACCCCGGGGGGGGGGGGGGGGGGGGGGGGGGGGGGGGGGGGGGGGGGGGGGGGGGGGGGGGGGGGGGGGGGGGGGGGGGGGGTGACACCGGTAGATGACATCCTAAAGATCCTCCTGATCCGTTTGGTGACGAGCTTGGATTTTCTCAATGATTTGTTCAAGATCGGAAATTCTGTAGTAAGCAAAGGCAATCTTATCCTTTTGCCCTAACTGCTTCTTTTGAAGTTTGATAATCTGAGTACGGATTTTCTTGAGTTCGGTCTTTAGTTCGTCACTATTCCTTCGTATGATCATTCTATCAATACGTCCTTCCTCCATTTTCTCGATGTGGTGAAGATAGAGTTCATCTAAGTAATTCAAAATATCTTTGATTTGTCCCTCATGATGTTTCAGATACATCTTAATTGGACATTTTCCTATTTTCAAATAACTGAGGTGAGGGTAGGAGTATAAACTGAGGAAGTGGAGAACACAAATCAAGAGTTTGATTCCGGGATGAATTAGATAACGTAGTTGAGGAAGAAGATGGGGAATGGATTCGCTTCTTAGGTGGTAATAGTTCTTCAGGAATAAAGAAATATCGAGGATTAAATAGTAGTGATGGTGGTAATATCAGAGATAGAGTCAAAATAGCTGGTGGAGTAATAGGATCTGGTGATGAAATAGGTAATTCCTTAGCATAAAATGCTTGTACGTTCTTCAAATAAGGATTATTGTAGAGAGATGAGAATACCGGTGGAATCATATTATCGTTAGAGTTTTCCGAAGAGTTAAAAGAATTGCTTCCCAATGAAACTGGGAAATAATCTGATGAGACCGAAGTATAGTTAAGAATATTCATAGAGGAAAAAGCATCCTCAATATCGGAAGTAGAGTGGTTGGGAGAAGACATCGTTCTATTAACAACCTAGTTGTAAATAACATAAGTTATTTATGTAATAGTATAATAGATATGTATATTTACATACTTGTTCCGGAATGTAGTGGCACGGAGGACTTTGATGGCTGAAAAATGAAATGTGGTTATAGTTAAGGTTTTGACCTTGTTCTCTATAACCATGGCGCTGATACCAATCTGTAACACCCCCATTTTTACAATATAGCAGCGGAAGATAATCTGGGGTATTACTTCATGGATACAACAATCATAATCATAGAAAACAACTTTAAAAGAGACGTTGTTGGAAAAATTTAGTTATCATTCATTATAATCAGAGTTTTTACAAAATGCAGGTCCCAAAATCTAAAATATCAAGTTTGAATGATAACAGTTCAGCCACCTTCGAGTCCATGCCACTCCGTACCGCAACTTGCTCAATTACCTGAGATAAACATGCTAGAAAGGGTCAACACAAAGGTTGAGTGAAATTCATAGGTTTGATAAGCAGTTTGAATACAAGTTATAGTGTGATAATCGTATAAACACAATTATTATGAAAATGATATTGTTATTGTACACCCATTATTAATAATAATTGCAATGAATACAATTATCATAGTAACAGTGTATTATCCCGTTATTGCCTTGTTTGGTCTTGTCTTGTCTGTTCTGGTTTAGTCTGGTCTCATGGCACACAAACTGACTAGTGAATATATATACCTAAAAATGATGTGATATATATATATATATATATTTATATACACAAAATGATGTGATATATAATAGCCCTATGTAATTCAAATTTAATGTGTTTGGTTACCTATCCGGCTAACACAAACAAGATTTGTCAATCCCGAAAGATCTATCTATAATATTTGCGTTCACCTGAAAGTGATTAATGGTCCATGATAATGAGGGACTTTTAGCATAAAGTAACTTAGACATTAGTGATAATGGTATATCAGATTAGCATATAGCTTGCAAAAACACTTGTATTCATGGTTTAAGCATGTATAAGTCTTTGAAAAGTAATCACATTGTTATAAGATAAATGAGTATGTAAAAGAGTTTGTAACAAGCATGTATCCCCCTCGCGGGTTTATAAAACATGTAAATAAGTAAAGGCGAGGTTATGAACTTCACCTGATAGGTAGATGTAATAAATATTCTGAAATGAAAGTTGACGACCTTATCACAATCTTAACCAGGGAATGTTGATATAATGAAATGATAGTAAACAGCCACGTCACATAACCTGAGTAGAATATGTCAAGTCTTAGGAAGATTGTACTTTAGAACTTTGGGTTAAGAGTTATGAGTTTGATTGAGGAGTTTGGAATTATTACATCACCGTTCGGGACATCATAATTTAGAAGTCATTCAGTAAACGTTTGAGGAGTCAGGGCACTTTAAATCGTAAACCCAGCAATCTCAGTCAGAACGTAATACCAAGATGAAACCTCTTAATATGAAGCTCCCTAGTATTGTGGTACAATATAGATCCGGGACATGATTTTTGAAAGCACATCGATGATGAATGATATAATAGTTATAACATAAGCAGTTTTAAGCATTTTATTCAATATCTGGAAATGTTAAGCACGTCAAGCGTTAATTAAAGTTATGTCTTGTAATGTTTTGAATGTGTTTTTATACTTTTTCAAAATGTTACATTTTAGACCCTTAAGTTTGAAAAGTGGCAGAATATACCCTTGGAGTTTGCACTTTTACGACTTTGGTCCCTCAAGTTTAAAAGATATACCAAGTAAACCTTGTACTTTAAAAAGTGACATAATAGACCCTTGTAGTTATAACTTTGATAAAATGACACTTTTAGTCCTTTTAGTTATAAGTTTCTGAAAGTTACAATATATACCCCTTAAATGGATAATATTTACAAAACATGTCCAAATTACAATGCAGCTCATTTTAACATTTCAATAGACATTTATAAGTTATAATAAACTAAAATATGAAGATTTAACATAACACAAGTTTAAAATAATGATTTGTTAAAGCTAGGAAGTAAAACGGGTCAAATTAGGGTTTTAAAATGAAAACGTGCGGGTTTTAAGATCAAATTCTTTCATGACTTATCAAAGCACTTATTTTAAGGTTATATAAGGTTATTAAGGTTGATTATAACAATAGTTTACAAGTTTAGCTCATAGATTAAGTAAAAACATGAAATTAGGGTTTCGGGTGTACGGTTTTGGAAAAAAAAGGTATAACACATAGGTTTTTAAGTTCAAAGCTTTATATTATGAGTTTAGCATGATTATATGAACATTATAAAGGTATGAATACAGAATATAAGCTTAGAGAACCTGGTCTTAAGCTTATGGCTTAGAAATGGGTCAGAATCGGGACTTTTGACTTCGTACGCCTAGTATAATGACTCCGGGGATTCGTTTTCTTTAGGGATTCACTTCTTGAACGTCTTTTATGATCCTAGGATCATATGGGAGCAAAGGATTGCTTCCTTAAGGGTTATAGTGAGAAGATGGGGGTGCGAGTTTGAATGAACACAAATGAGGTCTATTTATACCCATTTGAAGTAGCAAGGAGTAAGCAAAGGCTATGATCTAGTCTTGACATGTAATAGGTCTAGTGTATGATGTGTCTAAGCTAGAAAATCAATGGTGGATGTCTAGGATAGTATATTGATGAGGTGTTTGTGTTTGGAGCTTATCGCGGCTGAAGAGAGAAAAAGAGAGGCCATGTGCTCTCATTTTTGACCAAAGAATGGTATAATTTGGTGAATAAGCTGCTTGAGGGATTCTATAAGAGGTTCACATAAGTTATTTGCACTTGGAATGATTTGAAATGGGTCAAAATTGAGTATGAAAGGGTTCGGGTCTGTTTTAGGGTTCGACTAGATTTTCACAAGTTTTCAAGTCTTTATTTCATGTATAAATGATTAAAGATAGTTTATACATGCATCCAAGGTCTAATATAGGAAGGATTAGCAAAGATTAGCAATTGGTTTGGGTTAAAACAGATTAGAATTGAAGTAATGGGGTCACAGGTTTTATTAGGGCATGTTTAGGGTTTTCTTGACTTTCTTGGTTTATATTTTGCATACTCTTAATTAGGAATGATGGAATACAGATCCTAGATCTTAAATAAAGTATTATCAATGAAGTTTGATTTCACTTAATAACCATCTCTAGTGATAATTATTCTCAGATCCTAATGTTTTATAGACATGACATCCGATTATGAACTACAGGGCCTAGTTTTCTAGTTTTAGGATTAAAACTAAATTAGGGTTTTCTGGGTTTAATATCTTGAATATTGTTGTTTGAAAATGATGAAATGATGAATAGGATAAAATGAATTGTTAATGTTGTAATTTACGTTATTAAAACTTATTTGATTGTTGGTTTTGGGGTATGATGATAAAAACAGAAAACGTGTACATGATTTACATTTGCTCGGTTAGGGTTTCTGACATTCTTTAAATTAGGGTTTTGAGTGAAAAAAATGCGTTAATGAAAGCTTTATAGAATAGAATAATTAGGGTTTACCATATTTGTACAATTATGTAGTAGCAGGTACACAAGTTGGTGATGAAGAAACAGAATAGAAAACGGAGGTAAAACGCTATTTGGAGTTTACACAAAGCTTCCAGCTTTGTACATTGTGCTTTATAAGACTTGTACTTGACTTAGAAGGAGTTTATATTTCAAATGAAATGTTATATTACTTGTACATATGCTTTAGTAGCTTGTACATTCACTTTAGATATTAAATCTTCATAGAATTAGGGTTTAGAGGTATACGATAACGGTTTAAAGCCCGTTTTGATATAACGTTGCAAATGGTACATTATAGGAATAATGTACTTTGTAAAAAGAATATGATGATATTGACTTGACATATTGTGATGTTTGCTTGACATATATGAAGACAGGATTGCCATAGATAGGTTGCGTGAGCTCGTCTACTTTAGTTATGCAGATTACATTATATATTGAAATATTGACAATGCAAGTAATGTAATAAAGCGAAAAATTTCCCCGTACAATTGTGATCATAGTAAAATAGGTTGATGAAAAATTTGAGTTGTCATATAACTAGCTTATATATCTTATTAGTTCATCTGTTTTTGTAATTCATAGCCTAGATCATAAGTTTTCATTTCTGTCCTTATAAATCCTTAAAAAAAACCAAATATGAAGTAAATTAGCTAAAATCTTAGATTATTGCTTATTTAATTGTTCATTCATGTTAATTAAGTTAGTTTTAAGCTATTAATCATCTGGGTAATAAGTTTTCATCATTGAATTTCATTTTAAAAGCTTTTCTCAAAACTTTCAGTTCTGAAAGGAGTGTTTGGTTTAAGCAAGTTTGACCATCAAATGTCAATATTATTTGGTAAAATTACTTTAGTCAGCTGAGCTTTTATAAGATAATAAGTTTTAAAAAGATTTCAATGGTTAGTTTTAAGTTTAAATGAATTTGAGGCTTAATTTCCTCATTCTAGCACCAGGGGAGCTTAACTCCTTTTCCTACTTAGTCATAAACCTTGTTTTAAGTTTGCTTGTGTTTATTATCACTCAATAGGAGTGTTTAAAGTGTGGGTGCACCATAGGTTTGCCTGCACAAGCCCTTGCTTGTTTACCAATTGCATTAGCAGCACCTTCAAGTGAAGGTACTGCTGGTTTTTGAGCTTAAATTTAGCCTGCCTCTTTAGGAATTAGAAGCTGAGTTTTAGGAACAATATAGTCTTCTAGTAGTTTTAGTTAGGGAATTGCTTATTTTCCATTTCAGCTTAAATTTGTTAGCTTAATTTAGCTTATAAAAGTCACTTAATCAGTCAAAAAAGCCAAAAACAGTAGGTTAGTTAAGTAGTTTTCTAAATTGAGAATCCTAGCTTAAGGTAGTTGATTTTATTACTTAAATAGATAGTTAATAAGTAGTTTAATAAGTCCTCAAAAGCTTAAAATCTAGTTTTGCTTTTTGTGCCTTTTAGCTTAAATGAATTTTGTGCTTATCTCTTTGATTTCTGAGTTTGCTACTTAGCTTTTCAAGTTCAGCTATCAATAAGTGATTTAAACTCTATTTTCTTTTCTCATTTAGTTTAAGCAATTCATAAGCTGTCTAGAACACCTTTCCTTTTTCATTTTGAGCTTAAAATGAGCTTTTTATAGCTTAATTAGTAAAACCAAAAGAAATCACCTCCTTTCTGAGGTCAGCTTATTGATAAGCTCTTTTTGAGCTTATCATTGGGTATCAACCCATGGTGCTTTTGTTAATATTATTCACCCCAGCTTATTCTACAACTTTGCTCTTTAGAGTTTCTTCTGAAAAGCATTTTTTAAAAGTCACCTTATTTTTGGGCTAAATGGCCTTAGCTTGTTAATGGGTTGGGCCTTAGGGTAGGATTTGTAATTTTTAGGTTTTATTGTTAGCCCCCCCGTTAGTTAATTAGTTTCCCAGTTAGTCCTTCTAGGTTTGCATTGTTAGTCCTTAAGTTAGTTTGTAATTAGTTTAATTAATTTTTAATTAGTAATTAGGTTTTAGTTTTTAAATTTTTTCATAAAAAATTCAAAAATAATCAAAAAAATATTTTTCTTTTTCTTAAAATTTTCTTTTGTCCTATTCTAGGTTTAGGAATTTAGTTTGCATTTTTAGGGTTTAATTTTCGTAAACTAGCTTAATTGTCGCGTTTTATTTGTTTTCCGTTAATATTTTTAAATGTTTAATTGCTTTTAATTGTTCAATTTTAATTGTTGTTTTTATTTGGTAGTTATAGATCATCAAAATATCTTTGCTTTCATTCAAATCATAATCCGAGCTTAAACGAGGTTTCAATTTCACTAGTCGTTGGGGAAACGACCCGGGTGATCATTCTTACCCGGTTTAATATACGTATTATATATTATATTATATATATATTTTTGAGAGTGAATTTTATCAAGGGTAACTTGGTAATTTTCTTAATTGCTCTTTGGAATATTATTATATTTTATATTGTATTTTACACGTGTATAAAACTCACAATCAGGTATATTGAAGAAAATCTTCTAGTTTTATTGGTTATAATCCAATTAGAGTGATATGTTCATTACATTCTGGAACCTTAGAATTCGTAATTTCCATGACTACATGAAGCATGATTTGGTCTCTCAGCTAAGGTTGTGGTGTTTCCATATGCTAAGGTTGAAGAAAAGCTACTTAGTTTTGACGCTTACGAATGCGAATATACATGACCAACACGACTCATGAATACGCACGCAAAATATTAATAAAACGCGAGTACAATATAATCTTGTTAACAATGTAGAGGAAGGGAAAAAAATTGAGATGGAACGTAAGGGTAATTTGACAAAAAATTTATGGTGACTACTCCCAGCATAGCATGGTCCTTCCTGAATTATACATAGGTGATTAAGCTATGCATAATTTAGGAACTAACGATAAAATGCTCATTTCGTCAAACTAACGTTATGTTAAAAAAAATCTTATACGGTATAAATGATATAGTTAATAAGGTAGCAAAATAGTTCATGGTAATGAAAACAAGGTAGTTTATATAACGACACAAGATATTTTGTAAGATAACAGGAAATGTTTTATGAGGTGATAACAAAATAGTTTACGAGAAAGTTACGTGACGGTTTATAATGTAATAGTAACAAATGGTTTACGAGTTGACAACCCAACAATTTATAAAGTGGCAACATAATGGTTTATAAAAGACACGAAGTAGTTCATAAGATGATGATGACATAGTTTATAAATTGACAGCGAAATAGTTTATAAATGACAACGAAATAAATCATGAGGTGGCACCGAAATAGTTTGTAAGATGACTGCAAAGTAATTTATAATAGGGTGGCAAAAGAGTTTATAATTAACCGTAAAATAAGTTATAAGATGAAAACGAGTTAGGTCATTAATTGATAGTCATATAAGTTATGAGGTAACAATAGGATAATTAAAAAACGTTGACAAAACGGTTTATGAAATGATATCAAAATAGTTTATAAGGTGTTAAAATAAACAAGAAGGTATGCAAATGGTTTGTAAACTGGTGGTAAAATAGTTTATAACACGACAACAACTATGTTTATAAGATTACACTAAAATAGTTCATAGGATACCATCCAGTTAGTTAATGACAGTAAGACAGTTTACATAATAAAAGTGAAAAGAGAATTGAAGTGTAACTGACAAAATCATCATTGTTGGGATCTGAGATTTGATGATTACAAAACTACATATGCTTATATGAAGATAAATGAAACAAGAAGGACTTAATATGATATGTTGGACTTTGACTAAAACATTAATGTTGATTGGAAGTTACAAAATCAACATTAATCATAGGAGAACATTAATGATGATTGGAAGTTACAAAATCAACATTATGATATGTTTAACAAAAGGTTTTCTTGTAAACCCTAGCCTCTCTAGTATATAAAGAGAGGTAGGGTGAATAGTTTGATTATCCATCATAGTTAGATCTCTCCAATGAGAGTCTAATAGTTAGCTTATTAGTTTGTGTAATAGTTAGTTATCTAGATAGCATAGTCGACTGATTAAAGTCGAATAGTTTATAGTTTATTAGTATGAATAAAGAAAACCTTGTGATAACATTGATATTCTTATTTGTTATTCCGCTGTGCTTTATATCATTCAATGTTATTATATCCTAGATGGGCAAAACGATCTATGAAGCCTATAATCAGGTTTCTACAGTTGGTATCAGAGCGGGTTGCTCTTGATATCTAGGATGTTACAAGGTTTCTATTCAGATCCAGTGGCTCTTGATCTAGGATCTACAAGGTTTTTTGAAGAAACCCTAAAACCTTAAATTTCAAGAAACTGATTTGTGGTAAAAGTTTTATGGGGTTTTGGAGTTAAATTCTATAACAATCTTATGATAGTGTTATCCGATATCTTAGAACGTACTGCTTGCTTTATTAGATATCGGGTAATACATGAATTTTGGTTTATGGATGGATTTGGATCTCGAATGCTTCATTTAAGGGGAAATTAACGGATTGATTTTTAAATGTTCTTAAACATTTAAAAGGCTCGTTTTTGGAGATTATTTGAAGAGGTGATTACGAAGATGATTGATTATCACTTATTTGATATTGTAGTTGGGTTTCACAGATGCGTGTCTTATCATATCTTAAAGTATAGTTTTGCAGGCTACGACTTTAAAGATAACTTGTTCATGCTTAAATGGTGTGACGAAGACATGTCAAAATCTAGCAAAGGTGTGTGATCTAACTTATGGTGCTTAATGCTCACATTTGCTATCACTTAGTACGTGTCTCATAGAAGATGAGGATTTTGTCAAGAGGTTGCGGTCTACTTATATTTCACAGATTTATTTATAAGTTCGACGTCACGTGGATATTGCAAGACATAAGACACAAGTTTGGGAGATTCTACTTCTTCATCAAATTCGTTATATTCGATTTTCTTCATCAATAATTACTACTTGGAGCCTACTGAGTTCGAGATTCAAGAGATGGTTAATATACTTTCAGGGGAAGATTATTGTTAACATGTTTAACCATCTACATGTACCACTTAAGGGGAAGTGTGCACAAGTTGCTTATCTACAGATGACCCCTATTGGATGATTACAAAAAGGGGAAGAAGATTCGTGATTTGCAGCTTATTATTTTATGTGATGGCATGTTCAAGGAGATCTTAAGTCAAGGGGAAGCTTCGTGTTCAATATTATTTTAAAACTAATCCTAGTTGAGCTTAAATCGATCTTATCAATCATGACAGAATTTGAACAAAGGATTTAGGGAAATCCACACAATACACGAAATTCACAGGAAAGTATTAGTGCCAAAATCTTAGAGATTACAATCTAAGTCTACTTAGGTTTCACTATATAAGGAAAAATCTCTCCTTAAACATCAGCGTTATCTTTGAGGCGTTAGAGTTCCAACGAGTTTTAACCTCCTAAATACGGTTCGCATGGTTCAGATTTCTAATTTGCCACTACGGCCTCTAAGTTGAATATCGAAACTGGTGTCCTACAATTCATACTCACATGGCCAACACTCTTGTAGTTATTGCACTTCACAGTGCATGCACCAGTGTGGTGCAACTTATATTTGTTGTAGAAGGGAAATTTTGCTACATACCCGTCCTTGTAATTTGGTTTAGCAATGTATGCTCTCAAGGCCTTTTGTCATTTATTTTGTTGTTGGCATTCCTTACCACCTTGGTTTCCTAACATATGACCTAATCCATTTAGTTGCGAGCCATGTGGATTCTTTCCTCATAGACAGTATTAGCTTTGATAGCATTAGCAATTTATTGGGTTACAATACACTCGATCCTCATGGAACTCATTCCATGTCTTGTCGTCGGTATTTACTTCAAAATCAAATGGAGTAAAGAAAATGAAATAAGTTGAATTTCAAAAATCATGTTTCCAAAATGGGATGCTATGATGAGATGGGTTAAAGTTGTGTGCGAATCAATCGGCATGCTCCTAGGAGTTACGAGAAATAAGAGAAATTGAGACGTAACGAGATGACGTAGATGTTTCAACAGTATGGGACGGGTGTTCAAAGCCGTCTTCAGAGTTGAATAGTAGGATAGCCAGTGGGGTCGGCAGACTGCGACAATTTTCAAAGTTATGGAAATCGATATAATGTAAAGTCATGAAAAGTTTTAAAGACCATTGTATTACTCACGATGTTTTAGAATAATCGAGACCATCGTGTCACTCACAATGTCTTAGAAAAGAATTTAGTATTTATATAGACAACTTCTATATAAACAAGTGGGGAAATATACGTAAGGAAAACATAACCGAAGAGAAAAGATAAACGCAAGACAAACATAAGCTCATAGAAAAATAGAGCTCAAGGGCAAAACTAAAAGCAAAGAAACATAGATGAAGGGACGATAAACATAGGGCAGAGATAAACCCATATCATAGCATGCTCAAGGAAGAATGGTTCTCAAGTATATGTCATAGAAAAAAACACGTATAAGGCACACATAAAAGCACGTAAGGATCACATACTTGTTATAGACTAGACCTAGATATTCTACCTGGTTCTCTATAACCTTGGCTCTAAATACCAATCTGTCACACCCCCAAATGGGGCCTGGACGAAACACGTGTTCGGGGGCGTGACGTCATAATATACATCATACAAAGCACGAGAGAACGACCACTAATGGACATTTTGAAAATCATAACTCGTTGCATTGTTTAAAAATAGATAAGTTTTACAAGATTCAAAAGAAATTAAACATTTGCGGAAGCGTAAGAAAAATGTAGCAGAAGCATAATTTAGTTTTGAAAAGACAACGAGTGTGTATGATAATAAAGTCTTGGTAAAAGGTATCATATTGCACGTAGACTCCACATAGCACGTCAAAAAAGTCCAAAGCTAATCACCTAAGAAAAACATGCTAAAAACGGTCAACATAAAGTTGAGTGAATTTATAGGTTTAAGTAAAATATTTATGAGGATCAAAAACGTTTAGTGAATACAGCTTCACTCACAGTATATGAAAAACATTTAGTAATCAGAAACAGTCAAACAAAGTAGTGTGGACCACAAGATTTCAAAACGTATGTGACAAATCTTAGCAGTTTATGATTTCACATACAAAGCACATGAGACTATTATAAGAAATACAATATCACATATGAAAAAACTTATTTTCTATTACGCTCAGATCATGACACGTAAGCTCAATTTAAAAGAAGCATATTATATGCCAACAAGATTTATGTCCCTAAGGTACTCCCTGACCATGATTCCCTAGTGGAAATCCGGACATGGTATATTTTCCGGGGGTTTTTTTATCGGGGAAAAAAACATGGTATATATCCGTTTATCGGAAGCCCCGTGGGTAGTGTGCGCTACTCACCCGGATAGGGATAATTAGTCCTAATAGATCTATTTATAACACTCGCGCTTACTTAATCAGCCAGTCGGTCAAGAAATTAACGGTTCATGATAGTTCGGGCGTTAGTGGTCTATTCGCAACTTAGGCAACACGTAACAGGGAAAGTAGATCAAGATACTTGTGTCCATAGTAAAATCAACCAGTGTATTTCTAAAAGAAAGGCTTTAAGTAATTGCATCCATAAGTAAAACAAAGTATAATATCAATCATGTAACCAAGTTTGCAAACGAACATTTATAAAGGTTTGAAATCATTAGAGTAAATAAGTTTGTAAATGAGCATGTTCTTACCCCAAAATATTAAAGTAAAAGTAGTGAAACATAGGACTTTGAACTCACCTTGATGTTGCAAAAAAATTAGCTGAAATGCAATTAATAAGCACAACACAAACGGAAAACAAAACGGGCTCGACTGGAAGATGCAGATTAACTTAACGGTTATATCCCACTACTTTAGGATGATGAATTTGGGTTTTTTGATGGATGATTACGTCAACGCGACACGTTGATAGAGGATTTAGGTTTCAAGTTGTAAGAGTTTGGTGGTTGGTTGAATAAAATAAATCGAAAAGTAAAAGCAAAGTATGTAATATATTCCGTATATATTACATATGAAAAGTGAACAAGTATATAATTCGTATCGTGAATTATATAACAAAGACAAACAACCAAAAATAATCGAAGTATATAATACTTTGCAAGTATTATATAAGAAACGCGAGAAAAATAATTGAAATCAAATATTTCGACACGTGTTCGGAAATCATCAAATAATTTAATAAAGAGTTCTCGTTTAGAAGTAAACACACGTTTTAAAGTTACGAATTTGATAAATAACGTTTTCAAAGTTTTTACAAAAGTTATTATTTTGTCTATTAGTCGGGAATTATAAAATAATATTTTATAATTTAGTATTTCGTTACGCGTTTTAACTAAACTAGTTGTCTTGTTTGTAAAAGTATAGTTTTTGTTCATTTATCGGTTTATTGTATCATTACAAATAAATAATCTTAAGACTATATCTCGTTCTTTTATCGGTTTCCTAAAATAATAGAAATTTTAATGAAAAATACTAAGTATAGAAATTTTTAGAAATTTTGACATGACCTATTCGTTTATACAACGTTTCTCATTTTTACAAAACTCAATGTTTTCCACTTTTAATCAATCCGTGTTGCAAATACCTCAATATAGATCTAAATGAACTTAAACAATTAACCAAAAACAAGTATAACCAAACACACCCTAACCGGCTGTTAAACAATGAACCAAACGCACCCTTATCGCTGTAAAACAACGAACCAAACACCCCTGTTGGGGCTGTTAACCCCAGAACCAAATGCCCCCTTACGGCTGTTATCCACAAAAACAAACGTCCATTGTTGGCAGAAAACGCAGCCAACAAACACCCTTTACGGACTGATAATTACCGAAACAAACACCCCTTTTCGTGCATGTATAACAACCGAAATAAAAGAACAAAACTAACTAAATTAATCAAAAACAAAGCAAGTTTAAGCAAACATAACCACACAAACTTATTATTAGTTTTTACAAAAAAAATGAACCATCCAAAGGTGGTTTACGGTGGCTGCCATGGTAGTAGTGGAGGTGACGCGGCGGCTGAGCCGTGGTTATGATGGTGGTGTCATCGGTGGGGAAATAAGGGTGACGAGGTGGTCACGGTGGCGATAGCCGCGGCGTGGTGGTGTGGCAGCGGGGGTGATGGCGGTGGCGTGGTGATGAAGGTGTAGATGGTGGCATGGTCGTGGTGGTAGTTGGCCGGAATCCGGCTAGAATCTGGTCGGAAAAGGGGGAGGCGCCAGAAATATTTTTGAGGGGAGGAGAGTGTGTGTAGCTAGGTTAGAAAAATTAGAAACCCTAATTGTTTACATATTTATATTGGGAAGTTTTAATAACATGTGACAAGCCTAAGATAGTCTAGGGTAGATGATGTAAATATTTCCACAGGGACTGAAAACGTAACTTTTGTAAAAAAACGATTCAGGACTCGTTTGGGATAGTTATCGTTTGATTCAAGACACGAAAATTACGCCATTGCGTTCCAAATGATTTTTCCCATAAAAATGAGTATTTACTCGTTTGGGCTAGTTATTGTTTGATTCAAGACACGAAAATTACGCCATTGCGTTCCAAATGATTTTTCCCATAAAAATGAGTATTTACATGACTGTAATTTTATAAATGTTTTTATAAAATATATTTAAAATGATTATTATTTATTTATTTGGTACCATTGGGTGTCGCGGGTAAGCTTTGTTTGTAAAAATAAAACTTTAATTGGAACATTCACGTTTTTAAATAAACGCTTTCGAATAAAATATTATATAATTTATTAAATATTTTTATTTAATAAAAGTGATAACTAAATATAAATTAATTATTTTCGCGTCGGTACGGGTCGTATGCGGTTTTCACAATTTACGAGATATTTTTCTCGTTTTCTTTTCAAATAAGTTTGAAAATTAAAATTTGTAAATGAGAGATAAGTAATAATAAATATGATTTATTATTTAAAAATGTTTCAAAAATTTACCGGCTACGCGGTAATCATTTTTATGTGACCGAAAAAGGTCAAAAAGTCAAGTCGGAACCAAAAGTCAAAGGGTAAAATAGTAATTGAAAGTTCTAAAAATTGTCGGGTGTGACATATTCCGTCAGAACATACTTTGAACAGGTAGGGTTCCTCCCAGAAGTAGTGTTTGATGTTAGAGAAGGATTTGTTCTTTTGTTGATTTGTCATCCCTTTTGGTATAATATCAGCTACTAAGTAGTTTGCAAAGTCTGCGAACCATGGTTCATCTTTGGTGTTAATTTCCATAAGGGTCTCTCTAGGAAAGTTATCATCCACTTCACTGTCATCACTTGACTTGTCATTTTAAATTCGGTACAAATGGTCAGCAGCAACATTTTCTGTTCCTTTTATATCCTTGATTTCTATGTCAAATTCTTGAAAGAGTAAAATCAATCGAATAAGACGGGGTTTTGCATCTTGTTTTTTGAATAAATGTTTAAGAGCTGAATGATCGGTGTCAACAATGGTTTTTGATAGAATAAGATAGGATCTGAACTTGTTGAATGCAAAAACTACAGCCATAAGTTCTTTTTCGGTTACTGTGTATTTTTGTTGAGCTGGATTAAGAGTTTTACTTGCGAAATAGATCGGGTGAAAGTTTTTACCATCTTTTTGACCTAAGACAGCTCCAACTGCGAAATCACTTGCATCACACATAAGTTCAAACGGAAGATTCCAGTTTAGGCTTACGATCACAGTATCACATGTGAGTTTCTCTTTTAATAAATCAAATGCTTTTTGACATTCGTCATCGAATTCAAATGGAGTATCTTTTTCAAGCAGCTTAGTTAGTGGTCGAGAAATTTTTGTGAAATCTTTTATAAATCTTCGGTAAAAATCGGCATGTCCAAGAAAGCTTCTAACAGCTTTGATGTTAGTAGGTGGAAGAAGTTTTGAGATTACGTCAATTTTTGCTTTGTCGACTTCAAGTCATGCGCTAGACACCTTGTGTCCAAGCACAATTCCTTCTTTGACCATGAAGTGACATTTTTCCCAATTAAGGACAAGATGAGCATCTTTACAACGCTGGAGCATTTTATCGAGATTGTTTAGGCATTTGTCGAAAGAGTTTCCAAAGACGGAGAAATCGTCCATGAATACTTTGACGGATTCTTCGATCATGTCGTGAAAGATTGCCAGCATGCACCTTTGGAATGTAGCTGGGGCATTGCATAGCCCGAAAGGCATTCGCCTATAAGCGTATGTTCCGAAAGGACATGTGAATGTTGTTTTTTCTTGATCATTAGGATCGATAGGAATTTGAAAATATCCAGAAAAACCATCGAGGAAACAGAAATATTTATTTCCTGCGAGTCTTTCTAACATTTGATCCATAAACGGCAAAGGAAAATGATCTTTTGCGGTTGCTTCATTGAGTTTACGATAATCGATGCATACTCGCCAACCCGTAACGGTTCTTGTTGGGACAAGTTCATCATTTTCGTTTGTGACAACTGTAATACCTCCTTTCTTTGGTACACAGTGAATAGGACTAACCCAAGGACTATCGGCAATTGGATAAATAATACCGGTATCCAAGAGTTTCACGATTTCTTTCTTAACAACTTCTTGCATATTTGGATTCAACCTTCTTTGTTTTTGGACAACTGGTTTCTTTTCATCCAGAAGTTGTATCTTATGCTTACAGAATGATAGGCAGATACCAGGAATGTCAGTTGTTTTCCAAGCAAAAGCTTCCTTGTGTTTTTAAGGACGGATACAAGTTTGCCTTTATTTTGAGCAAATAATTGAGATGATATGATTACAGGGAGAAAGGATGGTTCTTCTAAGAATACATATTCCAAGTTATCAGGAAGAGGTTTGAGTTCAAGATCCGTAGGAGGTTCTTCAAGGGATGTCTTGATTTTATAATCTGTGTTGATGGTGATTTTTTTGAATGGTGGTTCTTCGGTATCGGATTTAGATTTAGAACTTTCATCCTCAGCCATTGCTATGAATTCATTAAATTTAGAAAAAATCTCTTCTTCAAGAAGGGTTCCTTCGATGGAATAGAGGATTTTGCTTCCTTCGTCTAAAAGAGCATCAAAATCGTCTTCTAAAATTTCATCGATAACATTGATACTAAAACAGGTATCATCGTTTGAGTAAGAGTGTTTCATTGCAGAGTCAATATTAAAGATTAGTTGTTCAGTCCCAACTCCAAGATTGAGTTGTTTCTGTTTAACTCGAATAATTGCATCGGCAGTGTGAAGAAAGGGTCGTCCCAAGATGAGGGGAACTTTACTGTCTTCTTCCATTTCGAGAATAACAAAATCGGCAGGAAAAATGAATTTACCAACTTCAACGGACATATTTTCAGCTATTCCAATAGGGTATTAGAACGATCTGTCGGCTAATCTCACGCTCATTTTAGTAGGATTAAGAGTTTCTAGAGATAGTTTCGCATATAAGGAATATGGCATAAGGTTAATGAGAGCACCAAGATCGGCTAAAGCATTACAGGAAAAGGTTTTGTTGAAATTACATGGAATAAGGAAACTTTTAAGGTCTCCAAGTTTTGGTGGAACTTCATTCTGGATCATTGCTGAACTCTCATCGCTAAGGAAAGCGGCAGAAATTTGTTCTATTTTATGCTTGTTGCTTATGAGTTGTTTGAGAAATTTTCCATAGTTAGGCATTCTGGCTAAGACGTCGACAAGAGGTATATTGATTCGAACGGCTCGGATCATGTTGAAGAATTTCCCATATTGGGCTTCCATTTTTTCTTTTCTAAGGCGTTGAGGATATGGAATTTTTAGTTTGTATGGTTTGGGTAATGGTGTTTCTTTAACTGGTTTCTGGGTTTGAATCTTTGGTTGTAGTGCTATCATCGCTATCAAAGTTGATAGGATTTTTGGTTTTGTTTTGTTCTTCATTCGGGTTTTCTGGTGGATTGTAGATTTTACCACTTCTTGTGAATACGACATTCACATGCTCGTTACGAGCTTGCGGCGGTTGATAAGCTTTAGAATTGCTACCTTGTGGGTTTGGTTGAGTGTTGCTTAGAAGAGATCTAGAAGGTCGACCAGATTGCTTGTCAGAAAGTCTGTCGAACTTAGTTTCAAGATTCTGGATTGAAGCTTGTTTTTTGCTACTGTTTCGAGTTGAGTTTTGAGGTCCATGAATGTTTCTTTGACAAAAGCGTTGGTTGATTGCTGAGATTTCATAAAATCGTTGAATTGTTTCTAAAGATTGTATGGTTTGTCATCGGTGTTAGATTGGTAGTTGTCTTGATTATAATCATTTCGTCCGCTTGAACGCCAATTATCGCAATTCGAGTCTCGGTCGCGGTAATCATTGTAAAAACAAGTCTTACGGAAAGTTTTCATGAATTTAGCTTCTTCTTCACGGGACATAGGTAGGTCATCATCGTCAAGATTGGGTGTTGGTTGTTTAGCATGAGACTGGAGTTCTTTATACTGAGCATCCATTTATTTAGCATGAGACTGGAGTTCTTTATACTGAGCATCCATTTTTATTGCTACCTTCATCGGCGAAAGCAACAGTTTTATTAAGATATGTTTTGGTCTTTTGATTTTTAGCCCAATCGAGCTTGAGTAAGACTTTATCTTCTAGAAGATGATAAGCTTAATTTGGTGTTTTATAGAGTAAAATACCACCAGCTACGACATTCAGAACCTCTTAGGTTATTTCGTTGAGACCATGATAGAAGATTTTGATAATATTACCTTTGGAAAGGTTATGACCATGGCAATTTCGAAGCATTTCTTTCATATGAAGCCAAGCATCGGCCAGAGATTCGTTTTCATGTTGAGAAAAGGCATGGATTTCTCTGAGGAGTCGGTCGAAAAAAGCTGGGGGAAGGAATCGGCTAATGAAAGCAGTTCGAAGTTCATCCCATGTTTCAATAGTTCCTTCATTGAGTTTGTTCAGCTATGTTTTTGCTTCTCCAGTGAGTGACAGGGGAAACATCATTAGGCGGACAACTTCATTTTCAGTATCTCCGTATTTAAACATATCGCAGATTCTGAGAAATTCATGAATGTGTTTACGAGGATCGGTTTTGGTTCTACCATCAAATTAGTTTCTTTTGACAAGGGTCAAGTGGTTACCTTTAATGGCAAACTCGTTAGCGGTTTCAGGAATAGTGATTGCGGAACTGGGAGTCGGAGCAACAACACGGTCGGCAGCCCACATGGGTTCATCATCCATTGGATTGTAATTTCAAAGAATATCAAGAATGTAATGGAAGTAATTGATGTTAAGAATTGACGGGCAGACAATTCTCGGGTGTTGTGGTGGATTGTTTCTTTGATCGTATGGAACTCTTCTATTTCGTCGATGAAGTCTTCGATTCAGAGTACGTTCAGGTTCGGGTAAAGGTTCAACAAGTTCAGAATTGGAAGCACGTGTATGCATCCAAGAGAGAAATTGTTTGGGTCAGTTTTCCAGAAAACTGTACGACGATTTTTGAAAAAGAGAGGGAGTTAAAATAATTTTCCAGAGTTGATTACAAAATAGCTTAAAAATCCTCGGCAGCGGTGCCAAAAACTTTGATGTGTTTCAAAATCTTTAAATTTATAATGACTGAAAATACCAATTTTATTATAGGGAAACACAAGGGTAAAACTATAACCCACGTATGTAGTATAATCTTTTTAGGTAAGACCAGGTCGTCCACAGGGATTTGAGTAGTGTTTAGATCATCAGAAAGAAAATAAACTTTAACTTGAAAATAACCTTTTGTTTTACCAATGATAATAGAGATGACTACTCGGATAGTTGAAAATAACTTATAAGTGCTGGAAATGATTAAGACCTCGAAGATGAAATCTTAACTAATAAAAAGGATTTCTCATCATAAAACGTTTTCACAAATTAACTTAATTAACTCAAAACTCATATTTAGTAGACTAGACCAAATGTGTCACTCAAATAGTTTAGTTACTTATTATATCAAAACTTATTTTGTTTATCAATTCACGAAAGTGGATTTCTCGACACAGACGATAAAGATCATAGACAAATCTTTATAACCATATAGATCATAACGGGTCTTTCGACCTATACTGGTATGATTATATAATCAAAGTTGATAAGCAAAACCGATAAGATAAGATATAACACGATTGCAACATAAGCTTGAGATTAAAGAGATCACGACTATACCAAACACTTATTCATTATCATAACGTCACCGAGTAGTCATGAGAGATTTAGCCTCTCATGGCTATGAAGTTCATAATATAAGATGATTCAACATGAATTTCTATTATTCCAATATACTAATATGATATTCTATTTCGTTCTTGATTGTTTGATCTTGAATCTTCAAAAAGGGTGTGGTGTTTATGCTTTGTGAATGTGAAAAGTGGTATGTATGAGTTGAAGAATGGATGAGAGGATTGATTGAAGGATGAAGTAGTGGGATGAGGTATGATTGAAATGTGTGAAATTCGTCCCCTATTTATAGGCTAAGTCAAGGGTAAAAGTGCGGCGCACAAAGTTGTAAGTGTGGCGTACTTGGTGATTAAATGCGAGGGTAATAAATGTTTTATTGAGAAAGTGTGGCGCACAAGGTTGTAAGTGCGGCGTACTTAGGGTGTTAATGCAGTGGCATTTAAGTCTTCATTAATTCTTCATAATCAGGTGGGAAGTGCGGCGCACAAAATAGTAAGTGCGGCGTACTTGTGGAGTTAATGCTGAATTTTGATTAAGATTTAATTACTTCTGACTTGAGGAGAAGTGTGGCGCACAATTGGTAAGTGCGGCGCACATTTGTACTTCAGAACTTGAATTTTATTTCTTTCTTGTATTGTGTTCTTTAGCATATAAATACTCGATCTTTGTTGTGTTTATCTTCGGGATGTCTTCAAGTGAACCTGCAAGCAATCATGTTATTAAGTATCGAAAGTTCACGAGAAATGATTAAATATATGCAAATAACACCACAAAAAACATGTATAATTTGGGCGTTATCAACGTTACACGAAAAACATACCACAATATCGCATATCATTAATTATCGGCTTGATTATGAAGAATTAATGAAGACTTAACACTCACTACCTGCCATAGCAGATTATAACAACTATGGGAAAAAGACAATTAACACTCACTACCTGTCATAGCATATAAATTACCATAGGTTTGGTAAAGGATCAAACCTCCACCGCTAGGCGCAAGTATTAGTCATTACTATCAAAGAGGTCTTTTAAGGGTTGTGGGGTGTAGGTGTAACATAACGTAAATGAAAACGGAAATGGATAGGATACATTTATGGAGTGACTTTTGGGTGAATTTGGGGTGAAAGGGTTAGCTAATTATTTATACGAATACACGCTGGATGGGTTGCTAAGCCAAAGACCCGGACAAGGATATACAAACTCGACAAAACTCTACATCAATCTCTTTTCTTTTTATTTTCTATATTTTTTAAATAAAATAATACATCACTTGGGGTTTATAAACATACCCCTATACTTGAGTATTAGAACTCATAATTATAATCTAACTAATGACCCAAATTGAGGTGGATCAACATATCATAGAGATCATTTGACAAACATGTGGGGGTATTGATTTAACTTTTCTTCTCCATTCTTCCGTGGAATAAATACTACCATGAATCTTAATCGTCCCAAAACTATATTTACAAAGATAAGGACTTAGCAATCGTGTACTTAATGATTAACTTGGGTTAAAACAATAATGTACTAAAGGTGAGTACATACAAGGTAGACTAAGGCGATTTGGGTGTAACAATTAGTTCAAGGGTTAACAATGCTCTTCATTAATAGTCTGGCTTAACCAGAAAATTACAAGAACCGTAAAAAGATAGGCTCGGAGGGGTGTACTAGGGGAGTCTTGTACTAAAACTGAGTGTGAAGCACGGGTGTGAGATGGTGATATAGTTATTGTCACGATAATAACAATTACAGGTTTAAAACATGGGTTAATACTAGTGCCTCTTATCTAGCAAATCCTAATACTCACTATGCGGTCTCGGGATGCATCACAAAAACAAGTTCTAGAATTTAATACACTATCGGTACACTCATATAATTTAATACTGATACCAATGCTCCAGAAAAGGCGACAAAGATCATACGTACACATCCGTAACGACGAAATAGACACATATGTCTGCATTCCAACCTTAACTCGAACAAGCTAAAGATATAAACTATCTTGGGTATCAAAAATGGATACTCGAATTCCTAAAGATCTAAAGGCGAACCTCAAATTTTTAGGGTGGAATTTTGAGGGTTTTTGTACTAGTCATATAAATTCCTATCCATGAGACGCTATTAATACTCGGTTTTTGTCGGTATGTGTCATAAAAAAAATTAATTTTGCTTAAAATTACCTTTTATGCTATGTTTTGATATATTACCCGTCATTTTAAGGACAAAGCAAATGGAAATTGAAGGAATAGTTCTAAGGCTTATTTCCCTCCTACACTTAAGTTGAACATTGTCCCCAATGTTCTTTAGAAGTACCTATAAAAATGAATAAAGGGAAAAGAAAACAAGTAAAAGAAACTAGTACTCCGCTGGTTTGCTCAATAATGGAGAAGAAACATGCGATAACTGGTTAAATCGTCCTCCAAGAATCATCCAATGAAACTTCCTAAGAACTTCCAAGCTTCTTCGTATCAAATATAACCTGTAAATCAAAGACAAAGACAACTACACCAAGCATAAAATCTGCAGGATAGATATATATAGAACGAGATTTTAGGGTTTGACTCTATGAAAGAAGTAAAGATAGGATGAGAGTAATGATGTAATCATAGGTTTATGCAGGTTTATAAAAGAATTACAAATTTTAAATGTTGTACATATTTTTTCGAAAATACTTGAAAATTTTTGAATTTTCCTGTAGCTGGGCTCACGATGCCGTCAGGATAAATCCTGACGCCATCGCCAGCGACTGTGAAAATTTTCTTTTCATTTTCTTTGAAAAATTTCCTGTACGCGATTATATAAGTTATTTCCTGTATGAATTACTACATGAAACCTGAGATTAGTCAATACAATCATGTGACTCGAAATTGACGCGAATTAATCTAAACAATTTATTTAATATGTTTGAAAATGTTCTTAAAAACCGAATAACTTCCCTTACACTTATTTTATTGCAAAATACCTTTGATTGTTAATAAGACGAGGTTAAAGACAAAACAAAGCATGATTACAAAAATAATTCAAACATAAAAGAATAACAAGTAAAGAGTTAAAACATAAGACACTCCTAATATGCGGGAAAATAAACATTAGGTTACCTCCCAAGAAGCGCTTTACTTTATTTATTAGTCTTGTAGCTAGACTCGAAGTCACATGTCCTCACGTGACTTTTCCTTCATCGTTCATTTCACTTTCTACTTTGACGAGAGCGGGATGCTTATTTTTGAAGGTTTTGCTCCTCCATTGGTCATAGTAGGGGCTATAGGCTGTATATCATACTTAATTCCTCTCTCGATCTTACAAGAGGATTTAGGTATCCTATGGAAACTCATCTTACTCTTTCCACTTCTCATGGTTATGGTTCCTTTATCAAACTTAATCACGGCTTTAGCGGTAGTCAAGAATGGTGTTCCTAAGATGAAGGGTCTCTTTTCATCCTCTTTCATATCTAGGATTACGAAGTCAACCAGGGTACACATAACTAGCAACATTAACTAATACGTCCTCTGTTATTCCTAAAGGGTCGATATATGAATGACTAGCTAGGGAAAGTCTAACGTCCGTCTCAGTAGGCCTTTCGTCAGTTAGTTTCTTGTAGGTGGAGAGAGGCATGACGTTCACGTCAGATCCTTAGTCTACAAAGGTGTTCATGTGCTTCAGACCTCCTATGTTACAGGGTATTTCAAAATTTCCTCCAATGTCCTCCTTCTTTGTTATCTTTTTCTTAAGGATTACTTCATAAACAGGCCCCTAGGTAACATATTATAGGTCTTCCATTTCATTTTTCCCAGCAGGGCTACCGACAGGGAGTCATTAAGCCTATGATTTTCAACGAGTCCCTCGATTAGTTTTTCGTTGATTCTATGCTTCAGGTAATATCCTATAGGCTGAGAGATGAGTGCCTACATCACTTCTTCTTCCTTAGCTTGTGTGAGTTCCTTCTCAGTACTTTTGATTGGTTCATTTTTGGTCTCATTTTCAGCTTCATTATCCTTCTCGACTTCTTTTAATGGCATCTCCGCATCCGATCTGTCAGGTCTTTCAATGCTATCGCCGGTCTTTTGCGTTATCATCTTCATTCTTTTCTTCCAGTCATCTGATAAGAGAGATAGAATTTACGTTTTTGGTGACAGGGTGTTTAGCCTCTTCTCTCATTAATACTTTTTAGGATCCCTACTGGTTGTGAGTTCTTTAAGAAGCCCGAACATCTCTTTCATCCTATCGTTGATCTCCTCTCGCTGTTTGAGAATTGCATTCTCAAACCTCTCCATCCTTTCGGTGTATGCTACCATGTAGTCTCATACTCGAGCCTCGAAAGTGGTTCCTAATGCCTGGGGCTGAGGGTATGGACCGGTACATTCACGAAAAGTGATGGAGTTCTGCCTTGGTGGCTCATTTAGGTTTCATGGATGGGGGTTTGAGGAGATTGCTTCTGTGTATGCTTGAGGGATGTGTGTTGAGCTTGGTCTAAGTTTCGGTCATGATCCCTTCAATAAGAAATTAATCTGGTCTTCGAGCTCAAGAAGCCTTCGGTCAGGTGTTTTTGAGGTGCTTTGAGGCGTGGAAATAGCCTTGGCCGGTTTGACGGAGTCTTTGAGTCATTCCAGCCCTCATGGTCATAGAGGGTGAGGTTTTTAATGATTTCTCAAGATTCGTCGGCATTCTTATTGTGGAGTTTGCCGCCGGCGGTGTGGTCAATTTCGCACTTAAGATGAAAGGAGACATGATCATAAAAAATTTAAATTTGAAGCCAGCGACCGATGCCATGATGAGGGACTTTTTAGAGTAAGTCCTTGAAACCAGTCCATGCTTCAGAAAGAGACTCTCCATGATGTTTTTGGAACAGAAGGATGTCGTTACAGAGTTTTGCAGTCCTTCTCGGCGGAAAGAATTAAGCAAGGAAACGAGTAGTAAGATCCTCCCATGTGGAGATGGATCCTGCTGAAAGACGTTCAAGCCAACTGTTAGCTTAATCGTAAAGGGAAAATTGAAATAAATGCAGGCGCGTTCTTTCCCTATTTGCAACATCAAGGTCAAGTGAGTCCACAAGTTTTAAGAAATTCTTGAGATGTTGGTTTGGATCCTCAGACCGAAGTCCGTGGAATGAGCATCCGTTTTGCACCAACCAGATGGTGTCGGATTGAAGAGGTACCACATTGTTCCCTTCGGGGAGCTCAACGGTGTTCCTGTAGCCCTCGTGGCTAGGTCTGGAGTAATCTCCAAGAGTACGGATAGGATTCGCGTCTCCTATGATGGTTGACGAAAATGATTTACGAAACAAATAACACAAAGAAAAGATAGACTATAAGAAAGCTAATATAATGAAAATAAAATTCTCACTTGATAGGAATCAAGCGAGTATACCTAAGTTAAACAATGGTCGGAACCTAACTATTCCCCACGTAGTGGCACCAAAAACTTGATGTGCGGTTGTCGTAAAGACTTCAACACGAAGTTTTACAACTCCCTAGGCAGCATACCTAATCGTTGTAGTAGTAGTATAGGTAAGACTCAGGGGATGTTATTGTTCTCTAGGGGAATAGGTTGGGAAGGCTTGAACAGAATCTAACTGAGGTCTACGGGGTTGAGAGAAGATTCTTTTTTTATTTTTATTTTATATAAAGCAGTAAAAAACATTGGTTTGAGAGGTTGGTTTGTTTAACTAATTAAACTAAATATAATCTAAACTACTGGTGATAACTTTATGATAAAAAGATGTATTTACTTAATCATATACTACTCCTTAGATTGCTTCTCCTAATCATGTTGCTTTGTCACACTTGTGATGATTTGTGTAAGTATTTCCTAAGTCATGAACGAATTACATGAACCCGCCGTCTATTTAATATTCCGTTAAGGCAACGCACAAGTAAGGTAGTATGAAGACTATTACAAGGCCTTTAAGAGTATATTAAACGCAATTGAAATATCTTAAGAGGGATCAACCAATTTAATATCTTATGGCTAGTTTTCTAAAGCCTCGTACACATCCATCACAAGAAGCAACATTAAAAGGATCTACAATCTAAGTTTCATACAATCATAAGTAAACACAAAGGAGGGGTTTAGCCTAGCATGTTATAAAGAAAGCAAAAACATAAATCAATCAAACAACACATAGACATATTGAATGATTAAAGATAAACAATCTTACTTGTTTAAAACATAGATCAAGGTCAGTTACAATAGGGTTTTGAGGCCCTAAAGACAGCCTAAAAGCTACTAGAATGATTAGGGTTCGTCTCCCAAAAGTTATACAAAGTTACACACCTAAAACCCTAAAATCAGTTTTGTATTTATAGGAAAAACGATGCGATGACGTCAAGTAATGGTTGCGACGCCGTCACCATGTCAAATCTTCTAGATCTAATTTAACTCAATTGCGTCCTGATGCCGTCGTCAAATCCTCTACGCCGTCACTAGAAAGATCATGATGGTGTCGCTTTATGCTTGCGACGCCGTCTCCACGGTCTTTTTGCATCATTCCTTAAGAGATTTTGGTGTAGGTCTGTAGTCTTGTTCATTTCTTCTCCAAATGAGCCCAAGTCACGTGTATTTCCTCCAAATGTCATCCAAGTGCTAAAAACCTGAAAACAAACAATTAAGCATATAATCTGGCCATATTTGCATGATTTAGGGGGTTAAATGACCCCGAAAAAGTGTATAAAATGACACCTCATCAGAGAGGAAAGATATACAACACACTTTTTGTCTACAAAACCCAAACTGATGTGATTTTGGTTCAAATATATAGTGATGATATCATTTTAGGTCAACTAGCACAAAATTATGCAAACAGTTTGCTAAACTGATAACTCAAAGATATGAAATGAGCATGCTATGTGTCCTTACCTATTTCCTTAGAGTTTAGATTAAACAGTCTGAAAGATGCATTTTTATCAACCAAGAAAAATATGTCAAGGATCTGCTAAAAAAGTATGATATAAATGGTTCATCAGTGAAAACTCCAATGGTACCCCCTAATAATTTAGGACCTGATCTCAATGGAAAAGCTGTAAATGAGACTCAGTACAGAGGCATGATTAGATCAATTATGTACCTAAGTTCTAGCAGACTTGACATTCAATTCTCTACTTGTCTTTGTGTAAAATATCAAGCAAATCCTAAGGAATCACACCTTATTGTTGTAAAGAGAATTTTCAGATACCTAAAAGGTACCCATAATCTTGGTCTTTGGTATCATAAATGTTCAGGTTTTGACCTAAAAGGATACCCTGACTCTAACTATGATGGATGCATCATGTAGAAGAAAAGCACTTCAGTTGCTTGTCAGTTGCTAGGAGGCAAACTTGTGTGCTAGAGTGCTAAAAAAACAGCAATCTATAGCTATGTCTTCGGCTGAAGCTGAATTTGTAGCTGCTACTGGATGTTGTGCCAATAAACTATGGATGAAAAGTCAACTCACTAACTATGACATAATATATGAAAAGGTACCCATATTTTGTGATAACACAAGTACTATTGCAATTTCAAACAATCTATTTCTGCACTCAAGAACAAAGCATATTGATATCAGATATCACTTTATAAGAGATCATATTTTAAAAGGAGACATTGAATTGCATTTCATTCCCACTTAATATCAACTTTTTGATATCTTCACCAAGTCTTTAGATGAACCAACTTTCAAAAGATTGATTTGTGAACTAGGTATGCTGAACATCGATGGCTCAAAACCTGAACCCTCAAATGGTTCTTCAGATGAAGACTGAAAGGGTTCAGCTTTTTAAACCTAAACTGAACATAACTTTTTTGTTAGTCTCGGTTCAGCTTCTTGCTTATTAACCTTTAGCTTGCTTAAGTTAAGTAACTGAGCAATCACTTGTGTCTTACTCATGGATTTGTTTGAGCACATGTAGTTTTGTCGCCTTTTCTGAAGCATTTTTATTGTTTGAGCACAAGTAACTGAGCAATTTACTTCCTTTAGTTCAGTTTTTATAGCCAGATCTTTATCTTTAGTTTTCTCGAGTTAAGTAACTAAGCAGTCACATATATCTCATTCATGGATTTGCATGAGTATGTGTGGTTTTGTCGCCTTCGCTAGAGCATTAATGTTGATAAAGATTACACTAAATTTTTGATCTAACTCTTTAGCTTTCTCGAGTGAAGTAACTGAGCAATCATATATGTCTCATTTATGGATTTCCATGCGCATGTGTGGTTTTGTCGCCTTCGCTAGAGCTTTGATGTTGATAAAGATTTTCATCAGTTTAGCATAAGTTAACACCAAACTTGAACCTAGTTCAGCTTTTCAAAACATCAATCACATGGTTAGTTTTACAAACAATAGTGATTTTCAAAATTAATATTATTTCAAAATGGTTTCTTATAAAAGAAGTTATCAATTTAAATATTATTAAAAAGAGATATCTAAACGTTCGAATGACCTCACCTTTTCTCTCACCTACTTTAACAGTGTACAGACGGTCGTTGATAATTTTGAAACTAACCTTTTAATATATAAATAATATAAATAATTATAAATATATAATAAGGATAATTATCAAGAAA
>BQNB010020179.1:0-62775 GCA_026074375.1 Tanacetum coccineum | reverse complement strand
GAGAACCACTAAGGGTTCGGGCCTTAGTGATGACTATTGGCTTGGATCTTCCTAAATAAATCTTGAAAGCTCAGACTGAAGTACAACATCAGAGACCATCGGGTTTGTTAGTACAACCCGAGATACCTCAATGGAAGTGGGACAACATCACGATGGATTTTGTCACGAAGCTTCCTAAGTCGTCACAAGGTTATGACACTATTTGGGTAATCATTGACCGACTTACAAAGTCTGCCATTTTGTGCCAATGAGGGAAACAGATGCCATAGATAAACTAGCAAGAATGTACCTAAAGGAGGTAGTCACAAAGCATGGAATACCTGTCTTAATTATCTATGATCGTGACCCTCGGTTCGCATCAAATTTCTGGAAGTCACTTCAGAAGGCTTTGGGTACAAGTTTGGATATGAGTATTGCATATCATCCGCAAACCGACGGACAAAGCGAGAGAACCATCCAAACTCTCGAGGATATGCTACGTGCTTGCGTAATTGACTTTGGAAATGATTGGGTTAAACATTTGCCATTAGTCGAGTTTTCATACAATAACAGTTATCATGCTAGCATTAAGGCTACACCGTTTGAAGCACTTTATGGTCGAAAGTGTCGTTCACCCGTGTGTTGGGCTGAGGTTGGACAAGCTCAACTCACTAGCCTAGAATTAGTGCAAGAAACAACGGAGAGGATCATCCAGATCAAACAAAGGATTCAAATCGCTCGCGATCGACAAAAGAGTTACGCCGACTTAAAACGTAAACCGATGGAGTTTCAAGTTGGAGATAAAGTTATGCTTAAGGTTTCACCTTGGAAAGGGGTCGTACGTTTTGGCAAACGGGGGAAGTTAAACCCTAGATATGTCGGACCTTTCAAGGTGTTGAAAAAGGTTGGAGCCGTTGCTTACAATCTTGAGCTTCCTCAAGAGCTAAGCAAGGTCCACAATACGTTTCATGTATCTAACTTGAACAAATGTTATTCTGACGATCCATTAGTCGTTCCGTTGGAAGGACTCCAAGTGGATGACATGCTCCATTTTGTTGAAGAGCCTGTAGAAATCATGGATCGTGAAGTCAAACAATTGAGGCGAAGCCGTGTCCCAATTTTCAAGGTTTAATGGAACTCTAGGCGAGGTCCTGAGTTTACATGGGAACAGGAAGATCAATTCAAGAAGAAATATCCACACCTTTTCACCAAGACCGCACCGTCGTCAAGTGCCGTGTCATAAGCCTTGAGGACAAGGCTCATTTAACGGGGGAAGACTATAACACCTCGTGTTTTAGGTCATTGTACGACATTATGTAATTCACAATTTATTTTTAGGGTTTTACGCGTTTGCTTTTAAATCGTAATCGTTAAGCTAAATCGCGTAAACTAAAAATGATCATTCAATGTAAACGGGCATTAAACGATTAAACGTTTACATCAAGCAAGTGTTACGTGATTATTTTGAGGATAATTATTAACTTTGTTCATCTTATTTTTATTGGTTACGTAAAATGCTTACGTTTCGCGATAAAATGCGTTTCGGCATTCCCGGAAGCACCAAAACCTATCTACGCTTAAACAAATACCCACGATTATACCCAATACACAAAATAATCAATATATCATCATATATGAGTCACTAGGGCCGGATTTGGTGAAGATAGGACCAACAAATATCTAGGTGCATGTCACTTGCCCTAAATATCAAGGTTTGGCAAATATCAAGGGAACAAAACCTTACACCTTTGTTACCACTTGAATACTTGCCCTAGGAACCTTCCTTTAAGGCCTTGGATTAGTCTTGCATGTATATAATTCCTAAGCTAGCAAGTAAACACACATCTTTCATTTTCCAAAGTGTAAACAAAAATCAAACCTCTATTTGCTCTCTATACAAGCCCACGGCTCAAAACTCATATGATACACAATCCATACAAAATTTTCTACCACATATAAAAGCATACACACATCATATCTAAGATCTACTAAGGTGGTTTCAAGGCTTGGTTAACCATTTACAAGAAAGGAAGCAAGAAAAGGAAGCTAGGGTTTACTTGGGAAAAATTAGGGTTTCATCTTATATTTACTAGCTAAGGGTTTAAATCACAAGGGTGTGATTGTTATTCTTGCCTCTACTCATCCATACAAGGTTATTTAAAAGCTTAATCATTTCATAACTAAGATTTTATGTGTTCATATGCTCTATTTAGCTAAATCACCATTTAGGATACTTTTGAATATGTGAAAGGGATTTTTACTTATGATCAATGTTTTGTGAACTTATTTACATGTTATATGGATGCTAATATGATGTTAAAAGGAATGTATAAGTGTTTTAACATGTTGGTTAAGTATTAACATGTATATGAACAAATTAGGGTTTCAATGTTAACTTAATAAGTTACAAGTGAAAATGGTGTAAATAACATGTTAATCTTGTATTCATGGACACTCTTGGACAAAACATGACCTAATGGACCTAATATATGTAAGACATAAGATATAAGTGTTGTAAAGTAGTTGTAACAAGGTGTTGAAGCTTAATGGTACAAAAATCAAGCTTAAAACATGTTTTAATCACAACCTTTAAAAGTTTCTGTTTTGGTTCGAATTTGTTAACAGCCATATTAGGTTTTATAAAGATAGTACATCTCATAAGGATTCCAAAATGATAAGAAACTCGAAAATCGGATTTATAACGAAGAAGATACGCTAGTTACGAGTTTACGACGCTAAATACTTTATAAAACAAATTTTATAAAAAGTTACTATTCATGGCAGAAACTTATACTTTGTAAACATCAATAATATGATAAAACTTTCAATTACGAGAACGTGTTCGAAAGAATCGCTAAAAACGGAGCTATAACGAATAAGATACGACATTTACGGGTTTTGCGTTAATAAGTTATAATCTGTAATGAACAGTAAAAACACTATTCACAACAGAATCTCGGAAACTTAAAAATGCAATATTATGATCACTCGTCTTAATACGAAAGCGTGGGCGTAAGAAACGCGAGAAACGGACTTAAAACGACAAAGTTATGTCATTTTTGCTAAAGGCGTAATTATAAACGTTTTTACTTTATAAATACGATTTCACTTAAACGATTAGATGGTGATATAGCTATATAGAAATATATATGTTATTAGTTATCAAAGTGCTATATTACTAGGGAATTTCATAATGAGGCCTCTTCGGATGGCGTATTGACGAGTTGTTGGATTTACGATTTAAAGTGTCCTAACTCCTCGTACGTCATGTCATGACCTCTTAATTATGATAGCCCGAACGATAGTACGATGATAACTATATAGGATTATATATGGTTGTTGTTAGACAACGTACTTGAATACTGATTCGACCTATATTAACTAGGTTGCATTCGGGCGTTAGCGTGACGCGTTTTTATTTGGGATATTTTATTATCAATTTACTCACTCAAGGTGAGTTCATAGCCCCATGTTTTACAATTATTGATTTACAAGTTTTTGGGGTGAGAAACATATGCATGTTTTACAAATTGGACGCAAGTGTACATTTTATCATGATTACGTTTTGCCTAAGTAGCGATAACCCACTATGCCCATGAATCATGAACTGTCAATTACTGGAATGTGAGCGCGAATGATTATAGATAGATCTATTTGGGATTGACCTCCCCGTTCGGGTGACTAGCTATCACTGGAAACGAACGTATATCATGTCGGATTTTGGATGTTACGGGTTGAACATCACGTAAATCATTTCGGATCTTTGCATTTTACTGGGTTAAACATCGTCACGGGCCAAATGTAGGAGCAATATATATATAATTTGTATTCATATATTTTCGAGCTTCGTGTCATGAGCTTAGGAAAACGTAATTACATTTTGTAATGAGTTGCAACAGTTGCATTATCACGGGGAAAAGTCTCTGCTAGGTCCTGCTTAAACATGTACTAATACCTATGAAATTACACTAACTTTATGTTGACGATTTTAAATACAATTTTTTTCAGAGATCATTAGGTACGTGGTGCAAAAAGGATACATAGGTGGTTATGGGGTTGGATGTTCCCTGCATAACAAAGATTTAGTCGCATTACATTTTTTATATCTGTAATGGCCTGGGAAATCCTATGTAATAATAAAAGTACAACAAGTGAAAGCTTCGAGCTTTTTTAACATTTTTCTGTTACATTCCAAGTATCTTAATTAAAACGACTTTTACATTTCGTTCTCATATATATCTTAGACTATTGATACAGATAAGTAACATCACCACCTGATCCTAACTGCTGCGACTATAATTTTAGGGGATGTGTACAGATCTTTTCAGGGAGGAACTGGAAAAGAGTTTTGACTGGTGTTGGCGAACTGGTGTTTGTTGCCAGATCGTGTTATGAAGGAATAGGTGGAGAGGAAGTGTAGTGTTGCAGAATGAACAGAGGGTGTTCTCAGCAATATTAGTAACCGAAACATCACCAGAGAAGTTGACTCAGCGTAAGATTAAATCATGAGCTCAATACTTGTATCTTGAACCGTGGTTGAGCCATGTTTATAAAACTGAAGCCTAGATAGAACACAGACAGACAAATCTGTTGTTAACGCTCTTCAGATTTGACCGTTAGTCTATATCACATGAGGGTCTTCCTATACTTAAGTAGTTTGAACGATAGTGCGTGGAGCATCTGTTATTTTAGTATCTCTTCCCTCTAAATTGATGTTTACGTCCCTATATAATTCATTCGCTTTGTCCTCTTCATTTGTCTCTTCTTCATCCAGTTCTTCTCCCTTAACATTCGCACCTTGATTTTCGTCATTATATGCTTCATCATCAGACCACTCTTCTTCTTTATCTTCATCATCTTGTCTTTCTTTTTCATCAAAAGTAGATAACTTGGGATGAACAAGGTTGTCATCATCATTTTGATCATCATCACTTTCATTATCAGTATCGTCATCATTCTAATCATCATTGTCATCAGCATCGTCACTCATGACTACTTCATTATCATCTTCCTCGTCACTGGACTTCCAAGAAATTTGCTCATCATCAGATTTATATATTGGTACATCGGGAACCCCTGGTTTACCACCAGTTCCTTCATCTGAACCTGAACCGCTGGCGTGAGAGCGGTGAGTTTGTATTAGGCTTCTTTTTGTGGCCAGCTTTATTTGTTCAGCTTTTGTTAAAGCAACCTCAGATAACACTGTTAGACCTTTAGCTTTAGACGTCTTTGTAGGTTGTTTCTGCTTGGCATGTTTAGCTGCCTTTGCTGAAGTCTTGAGTCTTTTGCCTTTAGCAGTTGGAGGAGTCTTTGTCTTGTCAGATCCATCTTGCTTCTTCTTGACACTTGCTTTTGAACTCTATCTTCACACATTAAGGAAAATGGAGGAAAAAAAAAGGACGTTTGATAGAAAAATCATACGACGGTATAGTGAGAAAAAGACCGAACTCAAGAAAATCCATACTCAGATTATCAAACTTCAAAGAAGCAGTTAGGGCAAAAGGATAAGATTGCCTTTGCTAACTATAGAATTTCCAATCGTAAACAAATCATTGAGAAAATCCAAGCTAGTCACCAAACAGACCAAGAGGATCTTTAGGATGTCATCTACCGGCTCAGAATCAACAAACTCTTAGAATAGTTATAGCTTTATCCTAGCCATGGGATGTGTGGTATAAATAAAAACGCTTGTCAAAGCTTGACTATGTACAAGTAAAAAGGCAAGTTTTTTATTAAAGGCATCGCGTTTCATACCTTAGTGTTTCCAACTTATCTTCTCTGTTCCTCTCATTTCACCATTTACATCATTATCTCCGTCTTTATCATAACCTCTAAGTGCTTAAAAATTCAAAAATAAGGCATTCTCTTTTAAGCATTTTAAAGCATCACATTTCTTTATAATACTTAGGATATCATTCTTATCACGTGTTATCTTTTGTTGATAGAATGCCTACAAAAGTACATCAACATCTAGAAACACCAGCCATAATTTAGCAGCCATCGGAAAAACTAATTAATGATGGCATTTCCTCAGCTCTGAAAGCACAAGCTGCATCAATGGTAAATACTGACAATATTAACAAGAACACCGGGACAACCGGAACTCCAGTAGCAAGAAAAGGAATCAACGACCACAAAATAAAATTTGAAGATAGAGGAAACACCAACAACAAAAACTATCCCAAACACAACAATAACCACTCCAACAATCACAATCACAACACAACTACCAGATAAACGCAAACATAAACAACATACAATGATTACGACAACAAAGCATAAAAGACAAGAAGCTTCAAGACTTATGCTGTAACCCATTGGGTTATACTGGAAACCTTCCCTTGTGTAAAGGATGTAGACTACATCACACGGGACCTTGCAGTGTCAGGTTTGCAACAAGATAGGTCACCAGACTAAGTACTGCAAAAACGAAAGACCAACCACTAGAAATGATCTAAAAACAGTATTCGTAATTTGTAATGCCTGTGGAAAGAAAGAACATTATGCAAATCAATGCTCAAAAGCAAATAATTGGGCACTCAGGAAAGCATACTAGTGTGAGTAGCTTTGTATCACTTAGGATTTCTACCCTAGAAACAACTCTCGAGGATATTCAAATTCCATCAGAATCTTATTCAATCTGAAAACTCCAATCATCAAGCTACAATCCTTGTCGTTTGTTACTTGATTCTAGAATCCTACTACGAGATACGTAGCATAAGTATCAACTCTTTTAGAGTTTCATATGTAAAGTTATCCATGAATTAATAAAGTGATAATTCTGTTACATCTTGTCATCTGGTGGTATCAAAACTCATCAATTCTATCATGTTCAACTCTGAATACTCTCCTCATACCTTTGAAACATAAATTATCATCCTTGATTATATGGGCGTCAGTACCATCAACATCTCAATATTATCTAACAATTCATGATCATATCATTTTCTACACTATGCCATATCGTGTTTTTATACTTAGGTAAGACGATTTATGATCATCTTATTGAAATGAATTAGGTCACTTCTTCATTTGAATAAGGAAATTATAAATCTCCGAACTATGAATTTATAAATTCTCAGTTACAAGAAGTTGGACGCTTCTTTTTGTAAGTGACAAATTATAAATAAGTAGGCTTAAGTATATAACATACGTACAAACAAGTTTCTTTCAATTTGTTTGTACAAATAATTCCTTAATCATTATCATTATTACCTTCATCATCTGTTCATTTCAAAATCTGTATCTCACGTGATTAGCAACTCTCTTACAATCGTTCCTTGACATCACTTATTCCATGATCTCCATATTCTAAAATTTTCTGTTATATTCTGCAACGTAATAACAAGGAAACACACAAGAATCTATACAATGTCAAATGATTTCAATACCACTAGGTATGAAAATTTTGACAAAGACTTGTGATAGCATTCTTATTCGATGTTGACTTTTAAAGGTTAATGAATAACAATTCTTTACGATCAATTCTTTAGATCAGAGTAGGCAACGAAAGCGTGCTTGGTAGGCCTTAACCCACAGGGCTAAAGTAAACATGAAGTATGTCATACACCCAGGTTCTATCAGGATTCTGAAGAATTTCTTATTGGCGTCCTCAAGAGGGAATTGATTTGAATATAAGTGACGTTGTGAAAGGAAGGTTATTATAATTATGGTGTACAACATAATTATTAATACATCATACACGTTGGACTTGTGACCTTGATGAAACCTAATAAAAATCAAATTCATGCCTTAGTATAAATCTTTATCAATATATCTTTGATTAAATCTAAGGGACGATGTTTTATGTCAACGGGGTGGATAGGACTATATACTACCCAAGAATTTTAATAACTATTTTATATGATCAAATTGTATGAGAATAATTTTCGCTTTATTACATTACTTACATTGTCAATATCTCATTAAGCAAGGTAACTTGCATAACTAAAGTAGACAAGCTCCACGAACTATATATGGTGCATTCTGTCATCATATTTTGTCTAAGCAAACATCACAATATGTCCTGGTCAATATCATAATATCCTTATTACAAAGTACCTATATTCCTATAAATTCATTCGCAACGTTATATCAAATGGGCTTTAAACCGTTTTATCATATACCTCTAAAACCTTACATTCATGAAAGGTTAATATCTAAGTGAATGTACAAGTCCTAAAGCTTATAATGCAGTAAACATTAACATTCATTTGACATATAAACTCCTCCAAATCAAAGTACAAGTCCTTATAAGCTCAAATATACTAATTCTTAGCATGATCTCTAAAATTAGCCAATTTTAATCCATTTTCATTCTAATTTATTCACCATCCACTTTTGTACAAGCTTCTACACTAATATACAATATGTAAACCCTAAATAGTTATAATTCATAAGCTTTCATACATTTTTACACTCAAAACCTAATTTAAAGTCAGAAACCCTAACGAGCAAATACTAAATCATGACTGTTTTCTTGGTTTTTATCCATCATAACCCAAACCTCATCAAATAAGTTGTAATAACTTAAATTTAAAAACATAACAATTATATACTTCTTCATTTCACTCATTTCAACAACAATATCATGAATTAAACCCAGAAAACCCTATTAATCTTAGTTTTTAACCTAAACTAAAACTAGGCCCTAGTCAGAATCGGATAGTGTTTAAACATAGATATGATAAATATCAATAGGCATTCTGGATATTAAGTGAAACACTAGGTTGTATCCTATGTCTTGTGATCATTTTTACGTGGATTCAAACCGATTCGAGTCGGATGAATTAGTTACAGCCATATATGGCAAAGGTACGCAGATTCTGCACACCTGTAGTAAATGGCTATTATCTCTAAATTTTTCTATAGTAACCCTTAAATATGTAAAACTAAACGTTGTAGAGGACTCAAATATCTAACAATGCTCGGTGGTTTGAGCTTCAACGGAATTACGGTTTGTAAATGGCAACCATTTTACCAAGACTGATGTTGGCTGTCCAAAAACAGCCATGTATAAATCGCAACCCAAACAACCACTAAATACGTTAGAACCACCCTCTACTTGCATTCCTAGCACCTCTTTAACTCATCCCCTTGCTCTCCACCATCACCCCCATGTGTCCTAACCTGGTTATCAAAGTTTCTTGGCCTCTAAGTGTTGCTAACACTATAAATAGGAGCACATATACTTCATTCTAACTCATCCCCCACTTCTTCTTTCTATAACCCAATTGAGCAAACATTCTCTGCTCCATATGATCCTAGGATCATATAAGAAGATTCAAGCATCAAAAGCTTTGAAGATTTGGAAGCCCAGGCACAAGGCTAAAGGCGTACGAGTGGAAATACTACCCGAAATGACCCATTTCCACCATTTTTGCTCCTTGAAGCTCAAACCCAGGTTTTGAATGTTCTACTTCTGCTACTATACCCTTATAATGTTCATATGATCCTAAATATACTCTTGTTAAAGTTTCATAACTCAATTCATGCTTATTTTCCATTTTGATCCAAAACCGTACACCCGAAACCCTAATTTTATGTTTTTCTTAAATGTTATAATGATTAAATATTGTTATAATCTATCCTAGCATGCTTAACTAATGTTAAAATAACCACTTTATTGATTAATGAAGGAATTTGAACTTAAAACCTACGCGTTTACGTTTTGAAACCCTAATTTGACCCGTTTTGCTTCCTAGCTTAACGAATCATTATTCTAAACTTTCGTTGCGTTAAATCTTCATATTTTAGTTTATTATAACTTATAAATATCTTTTGAAATGTTAAAATAAGCTTGCATGGCAATTTGGACATGTTTTGTAATTATAATCCATGCAAGGGGTATATATCGTAACTTTCTAAAATTAATAACTAGAAGGGCTGAATATGTAATTTTATCAAAGTTATAACTATAGGGGTCTATTATGTCACTTTCCAAAGTACAAGGTTTAATTGGTATATCTTTTAAACTTGAAGGACCAAACTCGTAAAAAGTGTTTAAATGATACACTTGAATAAGTTAAGGATGCATAGATTATTGCGCAAACCCTTAGGTATACTTTTGCACTTTTCAAACTCAAGGGGTCTAAAAAAAAATGTAACATTTTGACAAAGCTATAAAATTCATGTTTACAAAATTACAAGACATAACTTTAATTAACGCTTATATCCAATGGCTAAAACATTTCAGATATTGATTAAAACGCTTAAAACCGATTATATCATATCACAATACTAGGGAGCTTCATATTAAGGAGTTTCATCTTGGTATTAGTTCTGAATGAGGTTGTTGGGTTTACGATTTAAAGTGCCTAGTCCTCAAAACGTTTAATGATAATGACTTATGATATTATGATGGCCCCCCCGACAGTGATACAATATTTCCAAACTCTTCAATCAAACTCAGTATCTCTTAAAACAAAACGTTCTAGAGTACATCTTCCTTAAGACTTAAATATTTACTTATGGTTGCGTGTCGGGCTGTTTATTAAATCATTTTAATATATCAACATTTCCCGGTTAAGATTGTGATAAGGTCGTCAGCTTTCATTTTTGAATGTTTATTACATCTACTATACCAGGTGAAGATTCATAGCTGCATTTTCAATCTTTTGATGTTTTATAACCCATCTGAGGGGGATACATGTTGTTACAAACTCTTTTACATACTCGTTCTATCTCATAACATGCTTGATACTTTTTCAAAAGGTTTAATGAATTATAACCCATATTTCCTCTTTTGTATACCTTTGTAAATTCAATGGGATACATGTTAAACAATGGAATTGCAAGTGTTTTCTAATTGTATGATATCCAGCTGATATTATTGCCTAAGTTGCTTCCTAGTGCACATTATTTACTATCATGAATCATTCAATACATGCATTGCGATCTGAACGCGAATATTGTGAATGATGTATTGGGGCTGACGGCTTCACGATTGGTATTACCATGCTTGGGGTAGCCAAACGACTATATTTGTCCTAATAGGTAACCTGGGACAAAAAAAGTTCCTTTTCTCGGGGACTCTGTTTCGTCCCTAACCAATATCACTACAGTGATTTCCATGTTAATGTATTGATGTCATGAGCTTATATGCAATAAATAATGTTCCCCGTGAAGATTGTCCCTGCAATACCAGTATTTAACACTATAAAACTTGTAACGACTATTTACATTTCAAACCTATGAATTCACTCACCTTTGTGTTGACTTTTTATGCATGTTATCTCAGGTAATTGAGAACTTATAGCATGGAGTGGCATATTTTTCTTCTTTTTATTTCCCTAATCGTTCATTTCAATACTAAAATGGACATGAAGATGGCTTATAATTGTTTATCTTTCACATTTTATGTTTTTCTAGATTTTGGGTCCTGCCTCTTTGTAAAACTCGATTTGAAATGAATGAATAAGTATCTTTCAGATTAAACGTCTCTTTTGGGTCGTTTTCTATGATTATGATTGTTGTATCCATGAAGTAATACCCCAGATTAGCTTCCGCTACTATATGTAAAAATGGGGGTGTTACAAAGTCACTTACCAAGAGCTTGTTTGATGTTGGATCAAGCAGGATTTCTATCTTCACTTTGACTACTTAAGTATCACTCAGATGTTCTGGCAACATCACAAGGATGATGCGTAGGATTCTTGATATATATTTCTTGTTTTCACATTGTGTGAACTAGCAAGCATAATTTTGATAAGTTTCCTAATAAGATTTATGGATGATTTCTTTTGGCTCTAGACTCAATAGTATACATTCGGTTTTAGTAATCAGAGGTAGGAGCAGACTGCCACCTTTTCAATACCAACTAACTCAGAGTGAGAAAGTCAATAGAAATGTGTTTAATATCCAATGAACAATGATTTAACATAAATTCTTTTGTTGAGATTCTGAGTAGGCCTAGGGAGGGTTTTTTGTGCAGTGCATCACTGGGTCCATGATGTCAGTCTTCAATGTCAACAATCATTTTTGTGATTCTGAAAGCAAATGTATTGACCTGGTTTCTGCCTAAGTGTAAAGACGGATTCTTTCTTTTCACCCTTTATCTTAACTTTTCTTTTTAATTCTTTAACCCCTTCCGTGCTTACCGAAACTTCATAACTAGTACCTTATTGGGTTTGTTCCAGTACTAGCTCCATCTCAGTCGGCACATTTTCCTTTATTCTCACTTTTACTCCTTTTTTACATCATGCCTAGGGACTTCTACACTATCTAGTAGAATATCCCTGGGTAGATCCCTTCGGTCTTGGCTGATCGTTAGGAACGTTCTACTTACCTAACCACCTTATAACTCTAAATAATTAAATACATGGTTGGTCTTTTGGTATCATTCACAACCTTAAAACTATTTGTACTGCTCCCCCTCAACATGTGCATCGTTATTTGAAAACATTTAACACATGAAGGGAGAAGCTTATTGAGTCGTTAAATTCACATCATTAGTCATATATTTTAAATCACATTTCTCGCCTTATCAAAATTGTCAAATCCTTGTATATTTTGGATATCAATTGATTCAACTATTAATGCTTTCGGGGAAAAAATGTCCAATTATTAACAAGCTGATTATTGGAACATTTTAATGCTCCCCCTCAATGTATGAGGGGTCTATAAGACATTGCTAAGTATAATAATTTTGAAATTTTTTGATTTACTAAGAAAATTCTTGAAAAACTTTGTACTTGAACACTCCTTATTATCACCATTAAGTCTACACTACATATATACATATTCACAAGTTTATAATATACGAAATGACCTTATAGTGATGAACATATTGTTCGTTGAAGTAGCTGGGGGTTAGTTTCGTAGTGTCTCCCACCAACAAAAATTTTCTAATCTCCTCATCATCCTTCTCTTCTTCAGCTGCTTGTCAATAGCCTTGATCATGATATGAGCTCTTTTCTTTTCTAAGGAACTCCATCTTCTCTGTGGCAGGTACTCCATTTGGATATTCTTTGTGATGTCTTCAAGCGAAGTTTGAAGCCTTGTTAATGTGCCATCACTGAACTTGTAGAGTTCATCTGAGCGCATCAACCTATTTCTCCCTTGGTTGTCAACATAAATAAATCTATAAGGGTCTCTATGTAGAGTGTATGGGTCCCTTTTCTTGATGCTGGGTCTGGTAGTTTCTGGCTTGGTGACGTTGATCTTCTTCTGGTAACTTTTGACTCCCAGTTGAAGATCTTTGACTCTCTTTTTAATAACCATGTCAGAAACATCATCGTCTAAGAGATTAGTGAGCCTATTCTGAACAACAAGGATCACCATGTCCTCGATGTCATTGATACGAAGTCGTGGGAAGTTGCCTTCCTTGAATGTGTAAAGTTCGTTATCGACTCTTTGTACTTCAATCTCTCTCAGATACCCATACCCCTGTTTCCGCATTACCTCGACCCGAGTCACTGCCATAATATGTTTAGTGGAATACACATCATAACTGGATTCCAAGCCTCGTGCATACCCATAGAAGGTCTTACGTTGTTCTCTCCAGTGAGAAATACCCCATTTTGCATGTTTATTATAGGCAACTTTAACAGGACTTCATATGTTTGGAACCATGTCTTCAATGCCTGGAAGATCATACTGAGCGGCCTTTGTCTTTGTTGTGGAAGTGTATAGGTCATGGTTAAAATTCCTTCTTGCACAAACTTAAGATCGTTATTGAAGAAGTAGTTAACTGGTACTATTTGAAAATCCCATTCAAGACTAAAGGGAGGGGTTTGGTAAGATTAAATGGATAATCACCACCTTTTGAGTTGTCCCAATCAAGTTTCTCCGATAAAGCTTTGTAACATTCTTCAAAGTCATATTTCAACTCAACAAAATTGGTACATGTGCCTTTGAGAAGTTTGAATGATGGCCCTAACAGGGTTTCTTGAGTCAGATTAGTAATATTCAGGCCGTTCATAATGTATGCAGAGAAGTCAATAGGAGTGCTCATCAATTCATCAAAGTCTTTTGAAGGTTTATCAGCAGTAGTTGTAAGGGTCATTAACCAGCTTTGAGTTGGTCCTTGTTGAGGAGTCTTGCTAACAATCCAATCAGGGTCAGTGGGTTCTTGAGGTTGTTATAGTTTAGTAAACCAGTCACGGTTAGATGCAACCTCTCTCATGGGTTCTTCATCATCATTACCCAGACTCCCTTCTTGATTTTGTGGCATATCAGAATCTGCAACCTCAAACTCTGGTTCCTCTGCTTGAACAGTCTTTCCAGAAGATTTTGATTGAGACTTGGTGCCTTTGGATGAGATAGACTTTGATTCTTTAGTTTTTGGATCTTTTGTTGGTTCAGCATCCTTGCTTGTCTTCCTTTTCTTCAACCCTCAGTCTGATCTAGCGGAAGGGTCTTCATCTTTATCTTTGTAGTCACAATCTCTCTTTAAAGAATATGTGTTACCATAGTATTCAAAGAGGTCCTTGTCGATCTTGTAAGATTTGACCAATGCATCATAGAGTTCTTTGTGTTATGGAGCAGCTTGATACGATTTACTTTTCTATATCTTGTCTAAGATAATCTTCTTCAATTCAAAGTCAGTAAGAGATGCAGCAGCCTCGTATGTTGATTTCGGTTGAGAAGAAGATTTGGCCAAGATGACGTTCTCAAGTGATTCATTAATAGATCTTTAGATCACAGGAGTGGTAAAGTCTGATACTTCCTTAGGTAGGATCTGAGGGAGTTGACTTTTAACTTCATCTTTGATGATATCCTTAATAGATTTCTCAACGAGATCAATGTATCTATCCTTCTCTTCTTGAGCATTCTTCTCAAATTCTACCGTGTATGACTGAAGATCCGTTTGAGTAGCAAATCTAATTCTTGTACCAAGATGGTCATCCATCATTATAGGAATTTGTGATATGATAGATGTGAGGATCTGAGCAGAATGATCAACTTGTTTTAATTGAGAAAGCTCCTTCTCTAAGATAGAAACTCTATGGTCGAATCCGAATAGGGAAGAGAAATCAAGAAGAGCAGGAATTAAGGTTGTAGAAGGTTCAGTTGTTGGTTCGGGAGTTGGCGTTGACTGTTGTGGAATGGAAGTGAATGGTTGAATTGTTAGAGGAATGGTTGTTGCATGAATAGTAGAAGTTTACGGGATAGCCGTTACAGGTAATGAGAGAAGAGGGGGTGAATGAGTGCTTGATTCTTCTAGACAAACCTTGACATTCATCATAGAAGCGACTTCATCGATGACTGGTGGAACATTATCTAAGATAAGAAATTTACTTGCAAAGTCAGATGACACAGAAGAGCTTTGCTTTGACCTTTCAGTCTTCTGTGAAGTAGTAAGTGTCACATGTGCATCTTCGATGACTTGCTCATATGACTTTTCTTAAGAACCACTTTCACGAGTAGCATCAGTCATCTCTACATTTCCTTTCCCTACTTCTTCATGTTCTATAACTTTTGATCTCACATTCACATCCTTATACAAACCAGCATACTCTTCATCATCAAATTCCTTGTTTTCATCATCTGTTTCTTCATCAGTAGGTACAGAATAGTCAGGAGTAGGTACGTCCTCCTCTTCTTGTGTTTCTTCTTCTTCATCAACATTCACATTAATATTAGGATTCTCCTCTTCATCTGAATCAGTCCTTTCGCTATCTTGTGCATCATTACTATCATCATCATCATTTTGACTGCCTTTATCATTGTAGTGATCACTTTCATTGTCATCTTCACTATCTCCCCATGATGATTCTGCTTTAGACACATCAGGAACCCCTAGTTTCACACTAGTTCCTTCACTTGTGTCAGAAGATTTAGCTTTTGACTTATCATGAACCTCTGATTCAAAATCAGCTCCCTCACTTAAGCCACTTGCTTGAAGCTTGTGAGTTTCTTGCTTGCTTTTCTTGAGAGCTTTCTTTAGCTGAGCATCTTTAAGTAGTGTTGCATCTGAAAGTAACTCAATGCCTTTGCCTTTATCAGTCTTAGCTGGTGCTTTCTTATTTGATACAGACACACCAGGAGTATCTCGGATGACAACACTTGTTGTTGGCGCATTAGTAGACTTCTTGGCAGCTCTTTTAACTCTCTTTGACTTCTTTGTGGGTTCTTTAGGTGAGGCTGGGACAGTTATGAGTTTAGGAGAAGTAGGATTCTTGAACTTTCTTGCCTTCTTAGGAGGTGTAACTCCTGTAGCATAGACAAGGTAAGTCTTGTAAGCTTTGGTTTCCCTCATCTCAGGACTTATCATAGATTCAGGAAGTCGAGCTCCATAAATTTGAGATACTTCATTTGCGGAGACGAATCTCAAAGTGTTTATCAGATAGTTATCCCTGGAGGTATGCGTACCTATCTTGTTTCTCCTGGAGACTGTCTTGTCTTTGGTAAGGAAGTAGTGAATGATAACTTTGGTGAATCGAGGGTAGTACATCTTCTCTTACTTTTTGTAACCTCTGTTGTCAATCTGATAAGTGAAATCTTCCCAAAGTAGTTCAACATAGTTCACATTCTTCTTATATTACATTCCCCAAAGGATTTGTGCTCTAGAAAGACGAAGCTTGTCAAGACCGGATGTCTTTCCAGATAGAATTCTGTTGATGATAGTAGCAAAAGTTCTTCAAGGTTGATGCATCTGATCAACAACAACATTGGTGATTGACTTGATTTCCCCAGTATGACCAAGTTCTTTGAAGAAAGACATAATAACTTCATCAGTGGGAAGTTCATCAAAGTCTTGACCATGTACTGTAGGGCAGATCTGAAAGATATCTCTGAAAGTTTCCAAATTGAGGTAGAATTTCTTCTTTCTGTCCATTCTGAACCTGTAGGAAGTGTCATGCTTGTAGATAGAATCCCAGAATTGGTACATAGCACAGCGTGAGAGCAAGAGCATCCAAGACAACTTGAAATGTAGGTTCTCTCTGAGTCTTTCCAGGATTGAGTCTCCCATTGCATTTTCCAATCTCTAACCTTTTCTCCTTGAGGACAAGTTCAAGGTCAAGTTTGGCTTGTTGAGTAGTAATGGAAGACATGATTCTACTAAGATTTGTCACAGACAGTTCATATATAAACAAATAAATATTTCACTGAAGGACAATCCAGATCATGAAGAAGGATTAAAGATACAAGACTGATTTTCACTAGGGATTATGCATACAACTACTAGGCAAAGAATTGACACACATGAAAATTAACATGAAACTGGGAGACACTTATAATCTTATAACATCCTAAATATAGGCAATCTATAGAAAGAGAGGCAATCACAAAAGATTTCTTAAGGAAAACTGGTCCTAAATTGATCACTATGTGACCATTTAAGGATAACTTACACTCAGATTAGATTACATGATTAGATTACCAAGATTACGTGTGAAGATCTCCTAGTGAAAACATGTATAATTCATCTTGAAGTTGTGTATAATTCGCCTAATGAAGTATGTATAGTTCGCCTAAAACAAGTGTATTATTCGCCTAATTATGTGAGTATAATTTGCCTAAGGCAGGACGTATAGTTCGCCTAACTATATGCGTATAATTCGCCTAAGGCAGGACGTATAGTTCACCTAACTATATGCGTATAATTCGCCTAAGGCAGGACGTATAGTTCGCCGGACTATATGCGTATAATTCGCCTAAGGCAACGCGAATAGTTCGCTTCGTATAATTCGCCTAGGCAAAATTTACACCAACATTTTTCCACGGTTTCAAGCATCAATAACGACTCAAAGAAGATCATATATTATCAAAGAAGCAAACTAACATTTTTTCCACATGAATTAACCACAAAAATCTTGTCTTTTGCTTTGTTCGACTCGTAAGAACACGAACAACCCAAATGAGCCAACTTTTGTCGTAAAACATGTTTAATACTCAAGCAAACACTCAGAAACACTTAATATATCATTCTTAAACACAAACCTGTGAACTTTTCAAGTTTTTGACCCACTTTCAAATTTTCAAAATCAAGAATCATCCAATGCACATACATATGTTAACCCCATTTAAAACTCTTATAGGTACATGTTCTAGACCCCTATAGGACCAAAACCCCTCAATCAGTTTGAGGTTTCATCCACTTTACAAGGTGATGAAATTTCAATTAATTATTAGGGTTTTTCGAGCATAATTCCACGATTAAGGCCGATTAATAGGTGTTTAGGGTATAAGACACATTAAAACAAGTATACCTTAGTGATTAAACGCGGGTTTAATGAGTTCTTGGAGGTTTTCAAAATCAACAATGGAGGGTTTATGGTTTTTTGGTTTGAACGTGTGAAAGAAGAGACCGAGTGGGGGTGTTTATGTTTAAAATCTTTTAGGTTTTAGCATAAATGCCCCATAAGGTTTAATTAGACTTCTATTTTCCTAATAAACTTACCCTAAGGCTTGAAATAGTTTCCCAATTGGCAACACTAGTCCCTAAGGTTTAGTTATCAAGAATAAGTCTCATATTATCTCTAAAAAACTCTCTCCCCTATGGGCGATTTTTGGCGCCGTTTCTATGTCATATTCTGATTAATATAACCTTTTGAAACTCCTCTCTATCCATTAATCATTGATTTTTCTGCTGATTATTTATTTGTGTGTATCTTAGGTTTCACTTTTCGTGGATGCTTTTTATATATTCAATTCAGATTGTCGGTCAGAGGGTTTTGGTCATGGATATGCAATCGTCTTAAAGGGTTATTGTTTTTTAGAAGCGGCGCTGGCTACTAATCGTTGCTATATATTTACAATCGTCCATAATTATCGATCGATCATCACTAAACGATTCCCTTAAACCTAATTTTTTAGGGTTTCGACCTAATTATTCTCTATCTAGGTTTAGTTTGTGGAGGGTTTGCTAATTGATTCCTTGTTTACATGGATTTGATATATCGATCTAATGAACAGTCTTAGGGTTCGATTAGCATTTGAAATTCTAATGCTTAGACACATGGATCTTGAAGTTGATGGGTTTAGTGAGAATCAAGAAACCCGATGATTAGGGTTTTTATTGATATTGCCTATTATTCTGGTTTCGCTACGCATCATGTCGATTTGACATCTGTGAGTTCTTGTGTTATGATTCATGCTGCTATGGATACCAAGTTAAGGTACTTCTCAATAGCAGGCGTGTTTGAAACTAGTCCCATGGGTTTCTACCAGTTAGTGGTTGTTTGATGGTAGTTTATCTACTTGTTCACCCCCCCCCCCTCCACTCCCCCCCCCCACCCTCCCCCACTCCCCACTACCCCAACGCCCACACCCACCCCCCCCTACCCCCCCCACTCCCCCCCCCACCCTCGCTGGGTCTAAGGGTTTTGGGAGAGAGGGGAAATTGGTACCTTATTTCTGTTAAGGTATGAGGTATGCAGCTGTTTGGCTGCTTGGAAGGCGCGTACCTGATACGTGTTTTGGTTATCCTAGTAGGGTCTTGGTTTTGCATCTAAACGAGCACAGGTTTGGAGTGAGTGTATGCTTGCTGCCCTATCCGCGGTTTTAGGGTCGTTCACAAACAGTTGTTTGGGATTTGTGAACCGTAAACTATTTTGGGATGTTGATAAGCGCTTTGGGTGTCTGATTATGATTTTTTAGGTTGAGTACGTGCACCACATATATGCTAGTTTGATGACGGAAAGATTGTTACTGAAGACGATTGGAAGTTCGTATTGTGGAAGTTCAGTTCTGAGGATGATTGAAAGTCTATGGCGGATTTGAGGCGCAATTATTGTGATTCTTACATTATCCGCATACATAGTAGGAATTTTGATGGGTGCGGTTAAGTCTCCCATTGAGGCAAGTTAAATTAGGAAGACTATGCTTGTAATGTTTTATGTTTTTGTTAGTCTCCTAGTTTATGTTTGTATGAAGATGATTGTTCTTCATTTGGTAGTGCATAAGAGTGGTATGTCATTCTTTATGTAGGTTGATTTGGTTTGGTATTCACTGATGTGCATGGTTGTTGCCCATGTAACGGCATTGAAATAGGATTCACCATAACCATTGTACTTCACGTTTATTTGGTGTAATATATTATTACCGGGGTTAATCCCATTTAACCCAAAAAACAATTAAGTCTCATATTTTTGCCATAACACCCCCTAAAGGAATTGAAACACATAACAAATAAAGCTCAATTGAGTAAAACTAAATAACTCCCCTTTTAAATATTAATCTTTTATTGGATAAACCTCTTTCCGATTATCACTTGATAAATTATGTAAGAAAATAATTTTACACTTTCTCCCCTCAAATAATGACCTGTTTTACTATTGAAAGAGTTTTAGTCATGTATGATGGGTAAAAATTGTCCTTAGGAAAATGCTATCAGATGAAATCGAAAGATGATATAAAAATGTATAAAAACAACACAAAAAAATAAGATTTCTCTTATTTTAACAAAGAAATGCACTGAAACGTACATTAATTTGTATAAAGGAAGCACGGGTTGTGTTGCAAAGTAAACACAAGCCTTGAATGAATATGAAGTAATTCATTCCTGAGAAAAAATAAATTCTTGTTTTGAGGTCAAGTTTTCTTTATGAAAAAACTTCCTTTAGATGACGACGCGGGTTTTGCTATCGAATAATACAAGCCATTTTGGCAATGTTTTAAAAGCTTTTGAACTTCTGCTCGACCATCAATTATGAGCCTCTTATCATTATTAAATGACATTTCTAAAGTCGTAAAATAAGATTTTTTAGAAGACATGCCAGAGATTATCTTTTAGAAAAATTTATAATAAAAGAAAAATATTATTTGTGTTTTTATGCTTTCTATATACAAATATATAATGACATACCTGGAGTAACCACCTTTACTCGTCCTCTTCCTCTATCAGACGTTTTAGCGTTTTCAGAGACATGCTTCTCATACCTAGTTTCTCGATCAAGAAATTGAATCTTTCACTTGGCAAGGGTTTTGTAAAGATGTCAGCCAGTTGATATTCTGTCCGAACAAAGTAGAGTTCCACTATTCCATTCTCCACCTGCTCCTTTATAAAATGGTAGCGTACATCAATGTGCTTGGCTCTTGAATGTTGAACGTTGTTGCAGCATAGAGCAATCGCACTTTTGTTGTCGCAGTACAGAGGAATCTTATTGAATTTAAAACCATAATCTGTTAGTTATGATGCATCCATAAGATTTTAGCACAACACCCAGAAAAGGCAATGTATTCTGCTCTGTACTCGAGATTGAATGCTCTTTTTCTTCCTTGAAGACCAACTAACAAGTTTATCAAACCTAGAATTGAGCGTTTCCTGATGTATGCTCTAGTGTAACTGACACCTCCACGTACTGCATCTGCATATGCTGTTAGAGACATACCGGTATCCTTCGAGTACCAAAAATCCATGTTAATGGTTCTCTTTAGGTATCGAAAGATCCGTTTAACCGCATTAAAGTGCTTTTCGGTAGGCTTTGCCTGATACCGGGCACATAAGCAGACTGCATAAATAAGGTCGGGTCTACTGGATGTCAAATACATGAGGGATCCAATCATGCCATGGTAAAGTGTAGCATCAACTGGTGTCCTCTGTAGATCTTCATCCAGTTTATTCTTTTCCTCTCTCACCATAGGTTGAGTCTACAGAATCACTAGATAAGTAAACCATATTTTTTAATAATTTCAAAAGCAATTTTGAATATGGTTTAGGAAGAGCCTCTGGGACATTTGAGAGATTTTGAAATCCTAAAAAAGAATGACAAATGCCAATCTTCGACATCTGAACATAGTGGTCCATCATAATAGCAAACTTATTACACAATAGCAGTATTAGTGGATGCAAATACTATAACGCAACATAAATTTGTACTAGAATAAGTCGTATTCCTGTCTTTCTTGTGAAGAGTGTAGGATCAACTACCCTTTAGGAGATGAGAAATGTTTTGAAATGAAGAAACTTGACATCATGTCGTACCATGCACGTAGTGCTTGTTTGAGACCGTAGAGAGCCTTTTTAAGCTTGTACACAAGCGATGGGTTATCCTGACCAACAAATCCTTCTGGTTAAGAAACGTAGACCTCTTCTTTAAGCTCGCCATTTAAGAATGTCGTTTTAACGTCCATTTGGAAAATCGTCATATTCTTGTTGGCTGTATTTTCTACAAAGATACGGATGGCCTCTATTCTTGCAACCGGTGAAAATGATTCCTCGAAATCGATACCCTATTCTTGCCTGAATCCCTGAGCAAATAGTCTTGCCTTATTCTTTAGTACCCCACCAAATTCGTCAGTCTTGACCTTGTAAATCCATTTTAGTTTGATCAACATGACTTTGTCTGGACACGACACCAATTCGCAAACTTGTAGCCTTTCAATTCATGAATTTCTTCTTGCATTGCATCGATCCATTGACGTTTGGTCATTGCTTGTTGAATTCTTTAGTTCTATAGAAGTAGGAAGGCATCCAAAATAACACCACATGGCATCAGTCTGTAGTTGCTTTCTGGTGGAGACAGAATGAGAAGGATCTTCGATTACATTTGCTATAGGATAATCCTTAGTCCATCTACCAAGCGATTTGAATGGAGTGTGGATTGGTCTCACATTAGACGATCCCTGAGAAGTCGAGTCTTCATAAAGAGATTCATGAAGTGGATCATCAGAAAATATTGGTTGTTTTTGGTGATTCTTCAAAACCTGGAGAAATAATTGGAGAATGTTCTTAATCTTGTGTTGATAGGATACTTGTTGATGGAGCATCTTGGTCAATTGACGTAGATACAAGTGAATCAGCTAAATCAACAACTCTTGGTGCAGCAACGACTGGAACTGGAGAGACGTCAATTATTGGAGGATTAAAGTATTCATTGAACATAGGTTGGAACAAACGATCCCAATCATCTCTTGGTGGTGGATTACAAGGTTGTTGAAGAATAGGGTTTGAAACGAGTCCTGAACTGGATGTTGCAGGATTGAAGCCCAGGTCCTGAACCGATTTGTGCAGAAGCCATTACCGTCAGCTCATCAAAATCGACATAGATAGTTTCAATGATTTTTCGGGTATGTCGGTTGTAAATACGATAAGCTTTCTTCTTGGGTGCATATCCAATGAAAATGCCTATATCAGCTTTAGCTTGAAGTTTGCCTAAATCCTCACTATCATTGTTTGGATAGCAAAGTGCTCTAAAGACATGAAGGTAAGATAGATCGGGTTTTCTGTCATGTAAGAGCTCATAAGGTATGGCGACGATGTATAATGGATCGGTTTTGGGTATAACATGCAGTAGCGACTTCCTCGACCCATAGAAATAAAGGAGCTTTTGCGTAGATTAACATTGTTCGAGTGGCTTCAACAAGAGTATGATTTTGCCTTCCAACGACACCATTTTGTTGTGGAGATCGCGCAACCAATGTTTCATGAGACATACCGACACTCTCATAATAGCTATGCAGAGTTTGATTAACAAAATCAGTTTACTTATCTGTACGAATGTTCCTGACAGGCGTATTCAATCTAACTTGTATCATCTTTAGAAAATTAATTATGAAATCAGGAGCTTCATCCTTTGATGCTAGAAACTTCACCCATATGAACTGAGAGTAATCATCCATAATGACAAGAATGTACTTTTCCCCATTTATTCTTGCAACACGCATAGGCCCACAAAGATCCATGTGCAAAAGATATAGTTTTTCCTGATTGGTGTCTTCAGATTTAGGTTTATGTGATTGTTTCTTGCTTTTGACCATAGCACATGCCGAACACAGATGATCTTTTTCAAATTTCAATTTGGGAAGACCTTGTACGAGACCATTTTTAGCCAATTGATTAATTGCACCAAAGTTCAAATGTGACAATCGTCAGTGCCATAACCATGATTTGGTCTTTAAGGCTTTGGACAAGAGACAAATTGGAGAAGACGTCATCATATCCCTAATTGACAATGTATAAAGATTGGTTTCCCGAGATCCTGAGAGTAAATCAACACCTTCCAGATTAAGAACAAAGTACATGTGTTTTCTGAAAGCTACTTCAAGATCTGAGTCGCAGAATTGACCAACGGAGAATAGATTGTGTCCTATTCCTTCCATATAATAAACCCTTGAAATTGTGATATTCCCTATCTAATAGTCACCATACCCCATAATCTTTGCAATTTGTTTGTTATCGAACTTGACAGTACCGAGAAACTTATGAACAAAATTGGTGAGCTGAGAGCGATCTCCAGTCATGTGCTTTGAGCATCCGGAGTCTAAATACCACAAAACAATTTGGACAACCTGAGACCGACAAAGGAAGAAGAAGATGGAGCAACTGAAGTATTGGATCCCCAAGATGTACCGGGTTCCGTTTTGTTAGAAATCATAGATTTTGCAATCTTTGGTTTGCTATTATAACCATTAGTCTTAGTTACCTTAGGTATCCTAGTATAAACCTTAGTTACTACAGATTCTTATGCAACTACTTCTAGAGGAATGGGTTCCCTAAGAGGCACTTTATTAGTGGCGATAATCCTAGTTAAAGGGCACGCATTTCCAACTAAAGTGAAAGTCCTTCCTGTGGGTCTCTAGTGATTTCCAATTTTAGTAAACACTTTTCCTGTAGGTTTCTATTCTTCTTTCTTTTTAGATTTCTTAACAGACTTAGATTTGGAACTGGCATTCATATCAGAAACAAATTTAAGAAAGCACAATTCATGTCTAGCATCAAACATAGAACTATTACATCTAACGCACATTAGCTCAGAATTTGTATTTAATTTGGAATGCTGCACATGTGCATTTCCAGATGGTTCAACAACACAATCTGGTTTTTTAAACAAGACTTAACGATCCTAGAGTGGTCTTCTACTTTATTCTTCTTCGGGGTTCTACTTGAAATCTGCAGGATCCTATCATTCATTGTATTATCTATAGACTTTGACCTGCTAGATTTAGTAGACCGGCTTACTCCTATAGAAGTTGATACAGAATTGTTAGTGGTCTGTTTGGTCTTTGTTTGGGAAGAGCCTAACTATTTTTGGGATGTGCTTGATGATATGACGGGTTTATGTTGATCCCTTCTGAATAGATCTTGATCTCCTTTAGCTTGTATAAAGGTTAGTAACCTTGGATAAATCCAAAACTACTAAGATAGAAACTTTGTGAGATAACTTAAAGTCTATGTGGAATCTAGACTTTAAGCAATAAGAAGATTAACAAATGAACACACAAATGTAAACCAAACTTTCAACCTTAATGTAAAACGATCACTCTGAATAGTGATAGGGTTACAAAATAACCTTGAAGCGGCTAACTAACTTTGCTATGAAAACTATATATAACTTGTATCTAGATCTATGTCATAGGATTCCTTTTATACACCAAGGAAACCCTAATGGGCTTACAAAACGCGTATACTAATTAATGCATATCTATTCCTAATATATCTCATGCATATCACTTTAGCAATACTAACTATTATAACTAATAGTACTAATAAAGTGATAGTACTAACACTTTATACTAGCAGCACTAACTATTAAACTAACAGTACTAATAACTTAGACTGTTTTCTCTAATCTTCAGTAGCAGCACAAACTTGAACCAACAACATTAAGTTGTAGAAGCCTCTAATTCCTAACAATCCTCCCCTAAACTTGATATTCATCTTGTTAATCATCAAGTTTCTTCATTACCTGCATCTTGATCACTAGGAGGATGTATCCAAACACTCTTCTACTTCTGAAGTTGTGATCTTGTAAACCTGAGAAGCTCATAAGCCATTTCACACTCATGATCAACTTCTAGTCTTCTACTCAGCATTCTTGAAAGCATCTCTTGTGTAAGAGGATATGTCTTCTCTATCAGCATGTGAATAGCAATTCCAGTATTCATCAGTAATACATGAACTCCACATGAATCAAATAATCTCCAGCTGATCAATGTGTAGTCCTGTTGAGCTTTCCAGATTTCATCATCTTCACTTGGTTCAAATACAGTAATGAGATCTCCCCAAAGTAATCTGTCATATCCTTCTGGGCTTGCAGTCTTAAATCTTTCTTTAACCAGCCTATATAGATCTAACACATCTTGCCTATCAAAATCATCAAGCATTTCTGTAAATATCTTGTAAAATTTAGTACTTCCATCACCCTTGATGATCTCATAATACATATTGTCTTCTGATAAAACATGTATCTTCCAATCAACTATTGGATACTTTGTCGCTAGTGATTCAACATTTACAACTTCATCATCTCCTGGAATTATATCCAAATAAGCTCTAAGCTCTTCCTTCTCAGTATCATCCTCTATCTTCTGTCTCTTGACACTTTCATCATTAAGTTTTTCACCTGTTCTTTTCCTAGCAACTGTTTTCTTTCTACTGCCTTCAGCTTTACCTTTTCTACTGTCTTTAACCACTTCAAAATCTATAGGAACAAAGTCATTGATCTACTTCTGCTCCCTTTCATACAGCTTCTGAATTTCTTCAAAGCCCTTGCTCTTCATCCGATTGTGAGTGTACTTGCCCATGTGTTTCAGATAAGTAACCATCTTGTTTTTGAGTTAAGCTCTGGTTGGTGGCTTATTTCTAATTTGTTCAGCTCTTTATGCAGCAAAGAACCTTTTCCTTTTAGAAATCATTTCCACCAACATTCTAGACTTTTCGTCAATGGTAAATTGTTCTCTTTCTTCTTGTTGAAGTGTTTCTGCTAGTAATTCATCTGCATCCATCCTTGCTTGAATATCTTCCATTTGTTCAATCAATGCAGAATCCTTGGCCTCTTGTTCTGCAGCTCTTTCCCTAGCAATCCTTTGCTCTCTCTTAAATTGTGCTTGTTCTTCTTTAAACAATCTTAGAGCAATCTCTGCATCCCTTTGAATTTGAGCCTTTATAAGGTTCTTTGGAGGCTTTTCAGGCTCTTGCATAATGCCTTTGCTTTTATCTTTTGGATCAATAATTGGAAGAATTCTTGTTGGTCTAACAGATTCTTCTTGTGCAGCTCTAAAAGCAACTCCTTTTCCTTTTTCCTTATCCTTCTGACTTCTCATCTTTACAAGTGTTTGAGCAATAGTAAGATCCTCATCTTCAAATGCAGTTGTAGTAGTTGGTGGTGGTGTTCTTAGTTCAGCAGTACTAATAGATACACCAACAGTAGTAACTGATGCACTAGCAGCATTAACTCCAGTAGTAGCAGTATTAACTACACCAACAGCATTAACTGTATCTCCTTTAATTTTCTCCATTGCTTCATTCACCATATCATCAATATCATCAAAGTCATCATCAAAATCACCTTCTTCAAACATTGGCCTTGTCTTTGAATTCCTCCCCTGTTTGGATACATTCTTCTTATCCAAACTCTTTCTCCTGGAGGTATCAATCTTAAAGAGTTTCATCCCTAGAGTTCTTGCCTGTAGCTTCTTTTCCAATCTTCTGACTTTCTTTTTCAGCTTTCTGATCATCAAATCTTGAGCAGTCCTTGTTGTTTCCAAGGCAAGAACCCTGTTTGACATGTTTTTACAAATATCCATCAATTCCTTAATGTTAAGTCTACCCTCATCACTTCCAGGTATGTGACCTCCTGAGAGAGGTGAATCATGGGCTGTTGGTGGTACAAAATCTATCAAATCATCTTGATGTTCCATACTATCCTCCCCACTTCCAGATGTGTTAACTTCTAAGAGAGGTGGGTCACAGGACTATTTAGATGCAGTATCAAACCTAGTCTGAGCATCTGCATCCCTCTAATGTGGTATCTTGGCACCTAGGTCTACAATCTAAACCGGTTCCCTGAGGAGATGGTTCATTAAGTATTACCGTGGATTGGGTCTTATGGATGTTACCACTTTCCTACTCTGCCTCTAAGCTAGAAGCAGTAGTGACAGCCCTAACCACTGTGTCATCCTCTCTTGTATAGACAGCCTCATCACTAACCTTCTTAGGGGGACCACCAGACTGAGGTATCTTAGTGTCTTGACCTCTTTTGGCTCGCCTAGTTGTTTGAGTCTTTTGGGGATGTGATGCAATAGTAGTAACTTGTACTACATGAGAGGGTGGAGCAGGGGAATGTGTTGGTTGGGGTTCAAAGGGTTGTCCTGAACCTTCACCCTCTACTTTTTGTATTGCCAACATACTTTGAAATAATGGAGTAACTATCCCTGAAAAACTTTTGCCTTTCTTCTCATATTAGTAAAAACTTTTTAAGTATGTTTAGGTGTTTCATAAGTATCATTAAAAGGTTCAGCAAGATTTTTAACTTGGTTATTAAAAAATAGTTGTAAAAACCTTGGATACATCAAAAAGCTTTTAGAATTTGGATCTAAGTTTCTTAACATACCATCAAAAATTAATTTAGAAAAATTAAACTTTTGATTATTTGCCAAACATTATGCGGAATCTAGTTTGCAATACTAAGAAGAACAATAAAACACTAAACAAAATTTTACTAAACTTTTAGCCACAATATAAAACGATCACTCTAAATAGTGATAGGGTCACAAGATAACCTTGAAGCTATAAACTATGACTCCTATGAAAACTATATATAAAACTTATATCTAGATCTATGCTGTAGGGTTCCTTTTATACATCAAGGAATCCCTAATGGGCTTACAAAACGCGTATATTAATCAATGCATATCTATTCCTAATATATCCTCCATGTTTAGCAGTACTAACTATTTATACTAACAGTACTAACTACATAACTAACAGTACTAATAAACTGACAGTACTAACACTTTGTACTAGCAGCACTAACTATTATACTAACAGTACTAATGACTTAGACTGTTTTCTCTAATCTTCAGCAGCAGCACAAACTTGGACCAGCAGCATTAAGTTGTAGAAGCCTCTAATTCCTAACAACCTTCAACACGTTTTATCAAACCGTAGCAAAATAACCCCTTTACATTCGAAAAGTCCAACAAAATATCTCTTAGTCCAACACAATTCCTTTAGTCCATTAATAAAGACCCCAGATTCATTTACTTGTTATTGGGCCTTATGGCCCATCATGGTCTTTAAGTATTTAGCCCGATAGCAAAACTTAGTCCATACCTCTTTTCATAAGTCCAAAAATATAATCCAAAGCCCAATGGACCTTAAGCCTATTAAGCCGAAATAAATATAAGTCGAAATCACATATCAGTGGCTCATTAAGCAGAAACAATAAGCTATAAGCTCATAATATTATATATAAGACGATAATCAAACATGCCCATAAGCCATTTATAAAACCCGAAGCCAAACAAATTAAGCCTAAGCAATTTAGTATATGCTGAAAACGAATAAGCTATAAGCTTATAAAAATAAGCCAAAAACCAATAAGCTATAAGCTTATAAAAATAAGCTGGAAATCATAAGCTCAAAATAAGCCGAACCCACTAACCAATAACCAAGAAAACCAAACCCATTATTCAAGTCCAATATCCAAATCCAATAACCAATATCTAAAACCAACAACCAAGTGGGCCGAGCCCACCTTGGCGTCGAACCCAAACAACCAAACGGACCCTCTTTGGGCCAAGCCCAAGCCAAAAACAAATAAACTCGCATAAGCTATAACCTAGCTTATTGAATAAGCAAAACTCCAAAATAAGACCCTTTTTAGCACATTCATAAAATGAAAAATTACCACAACAAACATTTTATTTAAACTCAAAAATCCTTTCTTTCTTTCTTTTTTTAGCCGACGCACAAGCACCCCTTTTTTCACATTTTCATATCCAAGATTCGATTTTTACGACGATCAACTTGTACAACTAGTGTTTTAACACCATAAATAGCCTCCAAGAACAACTTTTAACAAAGTTTTAGAAAACTTACAGTTTGGATTAGCTTGAATCGGTTTGATTTGAAAGGAACAATATTGTACACCTTTTATATAATCCGCGTCTACTAACTATCAACCCACTATCTAATCCTAACCCGTGATCTTGAGATAATCTTCAAAAATCTTTGTTTTCCCTTTCCTTGTGGTTCGTCCGAATTAGAGAGAGTGAGAGAGAGAGATAGGTAGATTTTTTTTGTTATTTTGAAAATGAGATAATGAATGAAATGGTTGAGGTAATGGTGTTATATGAGTACTATGCAAGACATGCTAGCTTAAAAATATCCTATGTTGTCTCCTCTTGACTTCCTTTGACCGAATGGATCCTATGAATGCCTCGGTTCTTCCTTGGTGTCGAGATCAACTTAAAAACTCAATTTTCATCTATTTAAAATGTCAACCAAACTTAGTTATCATTTATATTGTGTTTAAAATCATATTTCCATAAACCTGGATTATTCACACGACACTTATTACATTAGACTGCTACAAAAATCCATTTTGAGCCGTTATCGGCCGACTCCGGACCGAAAACATGAATTATTTGGCAAAACTCCACCGAAGCCTTGCATATCCATATAAAAACACTATAAACACAAAATATGTTTGAAAACGAAATTTTCAACCAACACTTCACCTTTTTACGAACGTCACAGTCTTTTACCGAATTTCACGAAAATAACCGTTTTCTAGATAACTTTCAAGTCTCACACTCACGGATTTACTTTAAATTGAACTTTATTTCATTATTATGAATTTAAATAAATAAATAAACCCCATTAACAATTCCAACTTCATAATATCCAACACTTGAATAAATTGTCGGTGCCGTTACGCGTTGCGTGACGATTTTTCGCTAAACGCGGGAAAACTTCCCGGAAAGCACTGAAAACTTCAAAACCACTCTAAAACAGAAAAATGAATCAAAATTGATTCATTTACAAACTCAAAACTTCATCAAAATCCCGGTTAAACCGAAACCGCTTATACGCAAAATAGTCAACAGAAGTCAACTTTTCAGCTTTCATCGGGAAAACTGACAAGATCGAAAAACTTCAAAATACAATACTATAAATACTTTTATAATACTTAACCGAATCAATTACCGGTTAATCCAGTCACACCCCTTTAAAGGAATTTCGCCCTGAAATTCAACTCAAATTATCATCTCACAACACTAACAGGAAATTACATTCCTCAAAGAATCACATCAATCACTAAAATTTAGTCTTTTCAAGCGAGGTTTCTTACGATCCCTCTACAGACTAAGTCTTTCCACAGTCCAAATTCTACACTTTCTCATGGTGAGTCCATACTCATTCACAATGCTACGATAGTCTCTCATACTATCTCTTAGATTCAGAATTTCTCACACTTAGGTCACACTTTCTCAGTCAATTGTCAGGATACGATCCAGTCCTCGACGTGACGACTAATCTATCAAGTTTGGCATTGCCAAACTTTCTGGTTATCCAACCAACAGGACTAACCCTACACGGTATACGTCCTACACAATACGACTCACACTCTACTTTCTCAAGAACGCCCATGGTTCTTTACTACTACTTACTTACTTAAAATCCCCAAGTAAACTTTACTTGTGCCCAAACAATTCCTCGGATCTACTTTCTATAAAGGCCATATTTTATAATCTAAACCACATCATTATTCACCTCAAACTTTTCCAAATCAATCCTACTCCACGAGTGTCTTATACCTCACGTCACTTAGGTGTGTCAAGATACCTCTTAAAAGCTTACACAATAACAAGCATGATATGATTTCCCAACTGATCACCACAACTCTTTCTATATACACTAACAATACCAATCACGTCATATACCTTCCTATTAGCATTCCAAACAAGACAGGTAAATCTTTAGCCGAATACATTTCGAGCTTACAAAATATACTAACTACATCGTACGCCAAATCCTAATAAGGAAGTGGTGGTATCCACTTTATCACGAGAAACCAATCACAACGCACCTCACACGCAGGCAAAACTGCGCTCTCAAACTAACACAAAACAACACAATATACCGTCAAACCCCTATATCAAACAAAATTTCCTTCACTAATACGAATCGATTTCAGTACAAATCACCTAATAACTAGAATGATTCATCATAACTACCAATACAAAAAGGAACTTTCCTAATCATAATTGACATTAACCGATGCTACCCGGTTTAGTGATATACACAAACTACTAGCCCAAACCTCAAATCCATACGCACCTCCACTAGCTCCTGCCCTCTCCTCATATTGTCCAACAACCACATCCACCCTAAATCGCGCACGTCTCTCCTCAGCAAGCTGTAACCGCAAATCCTGGTTCTCTCCCTGCATATCACTGATGGCATGCCACAGAGCTGCTCTCTGTGCATCCGTCTGACCTGCCCACGACTCCAGGGCTAACACTGGTCTCCATATCGCTCCAAATGTCACTGCGACCCTCTCCTGCTCGTACTCTAGACTCCTAAACCGATACCTCTGGGAGAAAATCTCATCCCTAACCGCCCCCGACCTAGTAAATAACTCTCCTATGTCCCTATCATACCTCTCAAACAGAGCAGGCGATAGCTCCTCCAATCGTACTGCATGATCACGAATCAATCCCCCCTGCATCTCGACTTGAGCTCCCAGCTCAGTCAAAAATCCCTCAGTCTCAGCTGTAGCGGGTGTAGCTACAGGAGATGGTACAGTCAGCGGTATCATGGGTGATGAAATAGGTGAAGGAACAACAGAAGGTGATGGAGAAATAGGAAGTGAACCAGACGTCCACTCGGGTGAAGGTGGTGTCTGAACAGGTGGTGCTGGTGGTGGGTAAGCAGGAACATCAATATAAACCATACCGTCCTCCGGGTCTGTCCATGTGGTGAGTGTGGGTTTTTTATTATTTTTTTTTTGTTTTTTTTTTTTTTTTTTTTTTTTTTGTATTTTTTTTTTTATTTTTTTTTTTTTTTTTTTTTTTTTTTTTTTCCTGTCCTAGATGTCGACAACCCCCCCCCCCCCCCCCCCCCCCCCCCCCCCTTCCCCCCCTTTTTACTCAGTCTCTCAGACTCTGGTGCAGATCCAGAACCCTGTCCGACCTCAAACGTACTGTATACATGATCCTCCTCTAACGCTAACTCTCGGCGCCTCAACGCTCCATACCCAAGTCCTAAAGGCGCGCTCACAGCTGTCCCCACAACCGGAGCTGCCTGCTGCTGACCCCCAGGTACAGCCTCCTCCTCCTCCTCTAAACCAAGTCCATCACTCTCTACACTATGACCCTCGTCGTCTAAACCACGACTCTCATCATCCATACCATGACTCTCATCATCTAAACCATAACTCTCATCATCCGTACCAGGGCCCTCGACCCCCGTAGCAAGACCTGTCTCCCGTAGTAGGATCCTCATCCTTTTAGATAGTGTACCCTCGTCCTCTGCGTCCTTCGCTTACACTGCAAAAAAAAAATCCAAACTCTCCTCTATCTCATCATTCTCCTCATCATCTTCTACTAACTCAAACGTACCCCGATAACGCTTCCGTAAAGGAAGGTCTAGCGGTGACAAAGATGGCGAACTCTCGTAATAGGACCTAAACCTCTTACGGAACGCGGACTCTGACATAGCTGCCATCTCTGTCATACTGGCAAAGAGGCCAGGTGACATCGCAGGTTGGACCACGCCACAGCCATACGGCGGTCCCAACGAGATTGGTGAACCAAAATGGGTGGAGTAACTCTCTAATAGTGATGTTTATGTGTGCTACAATGAGGGGTGACTCAGGTGTCTCAGTCTCAACAGGGTCCTCGAAAGGCTCGGACTCAGTGTCCGTCCCATCCAAATAAGTCTGCCTAATATCCTCATAGGGATCCTTAGGAAGTGGTACGGGCACTCGGGAGCTCTGAGATCCGTCAGCCTGGGTGGAAATCTCTAGGTCAACAAACACTGGGGTAGACATCCTGTGATAACACGATAAAAGGGTATAAGTATAAAATATTTTATCCAAATTATCAGCATCATTATTCTTACATATACCGAATCATATATCGTTGAAATTAGACGTTCGAACCGTATATAAACATCTATATAATCTTATAAATCTAATATATATAATATATATATATACATATATATATATATAGTATATATGATACTAATATAATAATGATATATATATATATATATATATTAAATATATCGGAAAGAATACGAACAATGAATAATCACCGACCAGGTTCGATACCGAACAGGCAAAACAGGTCACTCACATAAACAATAATCCACAAAAGCTATTCCAATTCACGACGCTACTTGCGGACTAGCCATAAAAATTTCTCAAGGCCAACACGCACTACACTAAGCAAGGCATGTCCAACTAACAATCAAATAGTCTTGTCATCGCTATCCGCGATAATTTCACTACCCACTCTCAAGCATCGGCACACTACTACCTACTAAGGCAGCATGGGCAGATGCTTAAAATCAACAAATTCTCAATCTCCACACTCTCAAGTGTCTCATCACTTTACATCCTATCATTACAGGTGGTCACATTACCACACATCCCTTCCTCCTCTAACATAACTTTAGAAAATAGCCTCATCATTACAAAGTCCTTCCTGAATTAAAGCATAGTTGATCAGTCTATGCGTATATAATAAAAATACGCATGAACTGCTCGGGTTATTTGACTTGCCATGTTCGAGGTTTTACTAAAATAGACTTCACTTTTTGGTTATAGTTGCGCTTTTTATTTTATAAAAACCGGCATTCTCTATAACCTTGGCTCTGATACCAATCTGTCACACCCCGTCAGTGCGGAAACACGAGATGCGACGATACCATTCATCGCACAATATACAAGATCATACACTTTACAATTTTACATTAATAATAAAACTTGGTATTACATGGAATCTTTAGAAGTTAAATGCTTGACAAAAGTGAATAATCAAAACCCATCTCGACCCAGTTTCCCTTGGTTAACATCTTGCTCTTCCAATACATTCATATACCTTGATTTGACACACCTAAAATATGAAACTCGAAAAACGTAAACAATAATGTTGGTATGCTCGTAAGGTTTGACCTTAAAACCCAAAAGTTGTGTCAATATCGTCAAAACATTGGTACAATATTGATATATTACGATGAATATATGCAAACAACCTACCTCACCGCTAAACAATAACCATATGTCACTACGTCACCTAAAGGGCCAACCCAGCTGGAGTACTAAAATTAAGGCAGGACACACACAAACAGACTGGTAGGCATACCCATCCGCTCAATAAACACATAAATACTAGTAGAGCGAACATCCATCCAATAATCTCACAAAAACACTAGTAGACGTACCCATTCTGATCCAAACAATCATGCATCACAATAATTTCCACATAGCAGTCTAACCACGTAACTCGTCCCAAAAACAAAACCACAGTATCGCACAGATTCAATTCAAAAATTCAAAACACATTTGAGTAAATTTTTTCCCCCAACGAAAGACATAAACATGAGCTACCGAGAACTCACCTCAATCACAATTAAAATCAGACCGACACAATCATCAAATAAGGCAAAGCACAAAAAATCTCTATGCAAGCGCACAACGGTACCCGGCAACGACCACTAATCATACACACTTTATTATTACTCTTACAAACTTTAGTCTTATTGTACAAGTGTTTCGTCTTTACTCATGCAAAATCCTCATTTTCATCCCAAAATCCCATTTTGAAATTCAATCATATCAAAACTGATTATCTCCCCACCCGATAACTTATTACATAAATCGTCGTCTCATTACTAAGACTTTATCTCGTTATCAAAACTTTATCTTATATTATGGTTGTGTGGTAATTACGCGGAAACGACTCAAAAACACTTGGGCAAAGTGCGACATCAATACAATACACCTCAAATTGTTGAACGATACAATCGTAATACTCCGCCGAAATCTAACGAAAAAGAAATGAGTAAAAACTCAAAAGCCGAAGATAAATAAATCCACATTTCCGTAATCCATACGATAAATATATATATATATATATATATATATATATATATATATATATATATATATATATATATATATATATATATATATATATATATAGAGAGAGAGAGAGAGAGAGTATAAAAGTAATTCATAATTTAAATAAAAATAAAAATAATATTTTATTATTATTTTCGTCTTATTATCGGGCTAATGGGGTAATTAAAATGTCTCGTTACTTTAATACGTCCATGTCCAATAGCTTTTACCTCGACACTTAATCTTCCTTAAGATTCATCCTTCATTTCCTCAATTAAAATCGACACAACGATTATAAATATTAAATGTTTTAGAAAAGATTTTGAGAAATTACATCTTTCGTCTTGCATTAAATTTTCAAGTAAAATAACTATTTATTATTAAAATCTTAAATTTTTTACCCCTTTTAAGCAAAGTTTCTACGTATAAATTTCTTTTGAAAATTCGGCATGACCCATACGTCTTTATGACTTTTTCTAAGGTCTTAAACCTTAAACCAAAACGCTTTTTCACAAACCCGACGTTTTCCAATAAACACAATATCAATACCTTCAACATGTTTTATCAAACCGTAGCAAAATAACCCCTTTACATTCGACAAGTCCAACAAAATCTCTCTTGTCCCCAACACAAGTACCTTTAGTCCATTTATGACCCATTATGAGTCTATACGATTTATCCTATAACGAAACTTAGTCCATACCTCTTTACATAAGTCCAAAAATATAATCCAAAACACAATGGACCTTAAGCCCATTAAGCCGAATCAAATATAAGTCGAAATCACATATATATGTGGCTCATTAAGCCGAAACAATAAGCTATAAGCTCATAATATTATATATATATATATATATATATAAGCCGATAATCAAACAAGCCATAAGCCTTTTAATATAAGCCGAAGCCAAACAATAAGCCATAAGCTTTTAGTATATGCCAAAAACCAATAAGCCATAAGCTTATAAAAATAAGCCGTAAACCAATAAGCTATAAGCTTATAAAAATAAGCCGAAAATCATAAGCTCAAAATACGCCGAACCCACTAACCAATAACCAAGAAAACCAAACCCATTATTCAAGTCCAATATCCAAATCCAATAACCAATATCAAAAACCAACAACCAAGTGGGTCGAGCCCACCTTGGCGTCGAACCCAAACAACCAAACGGACCCTCTTTGGCCCAAGCCCAAGCCAAAAACAAATAAACTCAAATAAGCTATAACTTAGCTTTTTTAATAAGCAAAACTCCAAAATAAGCCCCTTTTTAGCACTTTCTTAAAATGAAAAATTACCACAACAACCATTTTATTTAAACTCAAAAATCCTTTCTTTCTTTCTTTTTTTAGCCGATGCACAAACACCCTTTTTTTACATTTTCATATCCAAGATTCGATTTTTACGATGATCAACTTGTACAACTAGTGTTTTAACACCATAATAGCCACAAAAGTACAACTTTTAACAAAGTTTAAACTTACAAGTTTGGATGGCCTTGGTTCGGTTTTGACGCGAAAGAAACGAATTCGCACACCTTTTATATAACCCCGCGTCTACTAACTATCAATCCACTATCTAATCTTAACACGTGTTCTTGAGATAATCTTCAAAATCTTTGTTTTCCCTTTCCTTTTGGTTCGTATGAAATAAAGAGAGAGAGGAAGAGATATAATTTTTTTTGTTATTTTGAAAATGAGATAATGAATGAAATGGTTGAGGTAATGGTGGTTATATGAGTACTATGCAAGACATGCTAGCTTAAAAATAGCCATGTTGTCTCCTCTTGACTCAATTTTCATATATTTAAAACGTCAACCGAACTTAGTTATCATTTCCATTGTGTTTAAATCATTTTTCCATAAACCTAGGTTATTCACACAACACCTATCACATTAAATTGCTACAAAAATCCATTTTGAGCCGTTATCGGCCGACTCCGGACCAAAAATCATGAATTTTTGACAAAACTCAACTGAACCTTGCTCATCCATTTAAAAACACTTTAAACCACAAAATATGGTTTGACAATTTATTTTCAACCAACACTTCACCTTTTTACGAACGTCACGGTCTTTTACCGAATTTCACGAAAATAACCGTTTTCTAGATAACTTTTAAGTCTCACACTCACGATTTATGTTTTAAATCAATGTTATTTAATTATTATGAATTTATTAAATAAATAAACCCATTAACACATTCCCAACTTCAATAAATCTCCACACTTGAATAAACTATTGTGCCGGTACGCGCTGCGTGATGATTTTTCGCTAAACGTAGGAAAACTTCCCGGAAAGCACTGAAAACTTCAAAACCACTCTAACACAGAAAAATGAATCAAAAGTGATTCATTTGCGAACTCAAAACTTCATCAAACTCCCGGTTAAACCAAAACCGCTTATACGCAAAGTAGTCAACAGAAGTCAACTTTTCAGCTTTCATTAGGAAAACTGACAAGATCGAAAGACTTTAAAATACAATACTATAATACTTTATAATACTTAACCCTGAGCAAATTACCGGTTATCACAGTCTTACCCCCTTAAAGAAATTTTGCCCCGAAATTCAACTCAAATTATCATCTCACAACACTAACAGGAAATTCCATTCCTCAAAGAATCACATCAATCACTAAAATTTAGTCTTTTCAAGTGAGGTTTCTTACGATCCCTCTAAAGACTAAGTCTTTCCACAGTCCAAATTCTACACTTTCTCGTGGCCAGTCCATATTCATTTACAACGCTATGATAGCCTCTCATACTATCTCTTAGATTTAGAATTTCTCACACTTAGGTCACACTGTCTCAGTCGGGTGTCAGGATACGATCCAGTCCTCGACGTGACGACTAATCTATCAGGTTTGGCATTGCCAAACTTTCTAGTTATCCAACCAACAGGACTAACCCTATAGGGTATACGTCCTACACAATACGACTCACACTCTACTTTCTCAAGAATGTCCATGGTTCTTTACTAATACTTACTTACTTAAAATCCCCAAGTAAACTTTACTTGGTCAAACAATCCCGGCTCTACCTCTCTAGGAAGGCCGTTTTATAATCTAAACCACATCATTATTCACCTTCAACTTTTTCCAAATCAATCCTAATCCACGAGTGTCTTATACCTCACATCACTTAGGTGTGTCAAGATACCCATCAGATTTCCCAACTGATCACCACAACTCTTTCCAATACTCCATGTGACCATTCACGGTCTATTACCTTCATATTCGCTTTCCTAACAAGATGGTATAATCGATCAGCCCGAATACATTTCGAGCTTACAAAATATACTAACTACATCGTACGACAAATCTTAATAAAGAAGTGGGTATCCGCTCTATCACGAGCAACCAATCGCAACGCACCCACACACAGGTAAAACTGCGCTCTCAAACTAACACGAAACAACACAATATACCGCTATCTACGAATATCAAACAAAATTTCCTTCACTAATACGAATCGATTTCAGTACAAATCACCTAATAACAAGAATGATTCGTCATAACTACCAATACAAAAAGGAACTTCCCTAATCATAACCGACACTAACCGATGCTACCCGGTTTAGTGATATACATAAACTACTAGCCTAAACCTCATATACCCTACGCACCTCCTCTGGGCTCCTACCTTCTCCTCATACTGTCAACAACCTCAGCCAACTCTAATCGCGCATGTCTCTCCTCAGCAAGCTGTAACCGTAAATCCTGGTTCTCTCCTTGCATATCACTGATGGCATGCCACAGAGCTGCTCTCTGTGCATCCGTCTGACCTGCCCACGACTCCTTTCCCTATATATCACTGATGGCATGCCACAGAGCTGCTCTCTGTGCATCCGTCTGACCTGCCCACGACTATAGGGCTAACACTGGTCTCCATATCGCTCCAAATGTCACTGCGACCCTCTCCTGCTTGTACTCTAGACTCCTAAACTGGTACCTCTAGGAGAAAATCTCATCCCTAACCGCCCCTAGCCTAGTAAATAACTCTCCTATGTCCCTATCATACCTCTCAAACGGATCATGCGATAGCTCCTCCAATCGTACTGCATGATCGCGAATCAATCCCTTCTGTATCTCGACTTGAGCTCCCAACTTAGTAAAAAATCCCTCAGTCTCAGCTGTAGTGGGAGTAGCTACAGGAGATAGCACAATCAGCGGTATCATGGGTGATGAAATAGGTGAAGGAACAACAGAAGGTGATGGAGAAATAAGAAGTGAACCAGACGTCCACTCAGGTGAAGGTGGTGTCTAAACAGGTGGTGTTGGTGGTGGGTAAGCAAGAGCATCAATATAAACTATACCGTCCTCTAGGTCTATCCATGTGATGTGTGTGGGTTGTCTAGATGCTGACACCCGCTCGGGTCTCTTAGACTCTGGTGCAAATCCAGAACCCTGTCCGACCTCAAACGTACTGTATACATGATCCTCCTCTAACGCTAACTCTCGGCGCCTCAACGCTCCATACCCAAGTCCTAAAGGTGCGCTCACAGTTGTCCCCACAATCGGAGATATCTACTGCTGACCCCCAGGTACAGCCTCCTCCTCTAAACCAAGTCCATCACTCTCTACACTATGACCCTCGTCGTCTAAACCATGACTCTCATCATCCATACCATGACTATCATCATCTAAACCATGACTCTCATCATCCGTATTGAGGCCCTCGACCCCCGTAGCAAGACCCTCATCCCCCGCAGTAGGATCATCATCCTCTGCAGTAGGACCCTTGTCCTCTGCGTCCTTGCTCACACTGTCAGAATCCAAACTCTCCTTTATCTCCTCATCCTCCTCATCATCATCCTCCTCATCATCATCCTCCTCACTATACTCTACTAACTCAGACGTACCCCGATAATGCTTTCGTAAAGGAAGGTCTGGCGGTGACAAAGATGGCGAACTCTCGTAAGAGGACCTAAACCTCTTACGAAACGCGAACTCAGACATAGCTGCCACCTCTGCCATACTGGCAAAGAGGCCCGATGACATCGCAGGTGGAACGCGCACAGCCATACGTGCGGTCCTGCAAAGAATGGGAACCAAAGTGGGTGGAGGACTCTCGGGTAGTGATGTAGGTGGTGCTACAGTGAGGGGTGACTCAGGTGTCTCAGTCTCAACAGGGTCCTTAAAAGGCTCGGACTCAATGTCCGTCCCATCTAAATAAGCTTGCCTAATGGCCTCATAGGGATCCTCAGAAAGTGGTACGGGCACTCGGGAGCTCTGAGCTCCGTCAGCCTGGGTGAAACCCTTTGGATCAACAAACGCTGGGGTAGACATCCTGTGATAACACGATAAAAGGGTATAAGTATAAAATATTATTATCTAAATTATCAGCATCATTATGCTTACATATACAAATCATTATAGCGTTTGAAATTAGACATTTGTAACCGTATATATATATATATATATGATTATTAAGAATAATACGGAATACTCTCCTAGTATTAGGGTTCAAATACTTGAAGTATGAATATAACTTATAAATCGTAAAAACACATATATCTTGAATCTATACCTTGGGACCTCCTTTTATTCATCCAAGACTCCTAGTCGATTTACAATATATTCCTAAAACTTAAAATATTCTCTATGATCTATTCTATAAATAAGTAATACTTATCACGTAAGTAATCTTGATCTCCAAACAATCTTTATCCTTTTTTCTGTCTTTATCCTTTCTTTAACAGTAGAAACTCTTTCAGTGGTCTTAATCTTTAAGCAGTAGTAACTTATACACTAGTAGCATTAACTGAGCACAAGCAGTAGTAACTACTTAGAATATTTTCTTCAATCTTCACCAGCAGTACTAACTTTACACTATCATTACTAACTTTATACTAGCAGTACTAACTTTATACTAGCACTACTAATATATACTAACAGTAGTAACTATGAACTAGCAGTACTAACTTTATACTAGCAGCACTAACTACTTAGCATATTTTTCAATAAAGTTAATGAACAACACTAGCTTTAGCTTAGCAGCAGTAACACAAACCTGAGCAGCAGTAACTCCAGGATCATCAAGAAGCCTTGTAATCCCAACATCTATTGAAGAAAAGGCTATATTATTTCAACAACTCTTAGAGAAAAGAAGAAAGCATTTTGCAGCTAAAAGAGCCGAAGAGAAAAGAAACAAACCACTAACAAAAGCTTAACAGAGAAAGATAATGTGTATTACTAAAGAACATGGAAGATACATGCTCAAGATTTGGAAGTTGGGTTTGATTCTATTCAAGGGATGTTTGACAGAGCATTCAAGAGGGTAAATACATTTGAAGACTTTAGAACAAAGTTGGTAGAGGGCAAAGAAAAGAGAGCAGGAACTGAGCTAGCATAAGAGATTACAAAGAAGCAAAAGGTAGAAGATGACAAAGAAACAGCAGAGATTAAAAAGTTAATGGAAATCATTCCAGATGAAGAAGAAGTAGCAATTGATGCTATTCCTTTGGCTGTTAAGTCTCCAAGTATTGTTGACTGGAAGATTCATAAAGAAGGAAGAAAAAGCTATTATCAAATAATAAGAGCTGATGGAAAGTCTCAAATGTACATGATCTTTAGTCACATGCTTAAAAGTTTTAACAGGGAAGATTTGGAAACTTTGTACAAGTTGGTAAAAGCTAAATATGAGTCAACAAGACCAGTGGAAGACTTGGATTTGGTATTATGGAATGATTTAAAAACAATGTTTGAACCACATGTAGAAGATAATGTATGGAGGAATCAACAAGACTACAAAGTGTTGAGTTGGAAGCTGTATGACTCATGTGGAGTACATTTCTTGAGGATGCAACATGTGCCGATTTATATGTTGGTAGAGAAGAAGTATCCTCTTACACCATCTACACTTACAATGATGTTGGAAAAGAAGCTTATGATTAACTATGAAAGTGAAATGGCTTATCAGCTTCTTAAATTCATCATAAAATTGCTTAAGAAGTAAAGAAGTGTTTGGAAGCATCCTCCTGGTGTTGATGAAGCTTTAAATGAAGTAACTTAATGATTTTGAAGAAGAATATCAAGTTTAGGGGAGGATTGTTGGTATTAAAAGTATTCTTGATGCTATTTGAATTACTGCTGCTCAAGTTTATGTTAGTATTCCTCTGATGATGTTAGTGCTGCTCATGGACTTCAAAGAAAATATGCTAAGTGTTTACTACTGCTAGTACACAGTTAGTATTGCTAGTATAAAGGTAAAACTACTCAGTGAAAGTTAATACTGCTAGTGAAAGTTACTACTGCTAGTACAAAGATTGCTTGAAGTTAATGCTGCTGAAGAGTTACTACTGCTCAAGAAAATATTCTAAGTAGTTAGTACTGCTAGTATTAAGTTAGTACTGTTTGTTAGTACTGCTTACTTGATATGTATTAGTTATTTATAGAAAAGATTTTATATACTTAGGAAAGTATTGTTAGACGAGTAGGACTCCTTGGTGTATAAAAGGAGGTCATATGGCATAGAGTTTTATACGTATCAAAATCATCTTTTATCAATCTTAGTCGTATAATTCATAGCTTCAAGGTCTTTGTAACCCTAATACTTTGAGAGTATTCGTATTATTATCATTAATAATATTGGAGCTTATTTGTTTTAAATTATTGTTTTATTGATAATTCTTCTTAATATTAAAGATTAGATTCCGCATAATCTTTAATACATTCAAACAAAGCTTTTACTATAGTTGTGTTAGATTTATCTAATATAACTAATCTTTAAACAAGCTTAAGGAATTCGATCTATTGAAGTGGGATCAACAACGGACGTGTTGGGACTCTTTTTTTGGCATTTCTCAAAACTCACGGGTCAACCACCCGGAATATAAATAACACAATAATAACCTCTAAAAAGGATTATTATTCATAATAAACTATAATTTACACCATTCTTAAAAAATCACCACCGTCAACACGGTACAATATTCTAAATAAACTGGCAAACGTCAAATAGTCAAAGGACTAATTTAGAATATTCAAATCACAAAAAGGGCAAGGGTTACATTCTACCCCCTTAAAAGAAATTTCCCCCCGAAATTCAACTACTTATCAGCACTAAACAGATGCGGGTGCTTAAGCTTCATCTGATCTTCATGCTCCTACGTGAATTCAAGACCACGTTTCGAATTCCACTGAACCTTGACGATGGCAATCCTACTACGCTTCAGCTTCTTAAACTCTCTTTCCAAAATTTCCACAGGCTCTTCTACAAAATTTAACTTATCATCAACTCGGATCTTATCCAAAGGCACTTGCAGTGTCAGATCAGCCAAACACTTTTTAAGGTTAGACATGTGGAACGTGTCATGAACACCATCTAGCTCCTCAGGCAAATCTAACCTGTAGGCCACTAGGCCTACTTTCTCAAGAATCTCAAAGGGTCTAACAAATCTAGGTGCTAGTTTCCCTTTCTTTCCAAAGCGTACCACACCTTTCCAAGGAGACACTTTGAGCAAGACATAGTCACCTATACTAAACTCTAGAGGCTCCCTCCTCTTATCAGCATAACTTTTCTAGCGATCACGCGCAGCCTTAAGTCTATCCTTAATCTACGAGATCTTCTCAGTGGTCTCTTGTACTAACTCAGGTCCTATCAACTGACCCTCTCCAACCTCTGCCCATATAATCAGGGAACGACACTTCCTAAATACAAAGCCTTAAACGGCGCACATCTCACACTAGAATGATAACTATTGTTATATAAAAACTCAACTAATGGAAGATGAACATCCCAACTTCCTTCGAAGTCTAGGACGCATGCCCTAAGCATGTCTTCCAAAGTCTAAATTGTACGCTCACTCTAACCATCGGTCTAAGGGTGATAAGTCGTACACATGTCTAAACGGGTTCCTAATGCCTCTTGCATTGACTGCCAAAACCTCGACGTGAACCGACTATCACGATCAGATATGATCGAGATCGGCACACCATGCCTAGAAACAATATCATTTAGGTACAACCTAGCCAATCTCTCCATCTTATCATCCTCATGCATAAGTAAAAAATGAGCAGACTTAGTCAATCGGTCCACAATGACCCAGATTATGTCATGCCCACTACTAGTCCTAGGTAACTTAGTCACAAAATCCATTTCTATCCCTTCCCATTTCCATTCGGGAATCTCAGGTTGCTACAGCAAGCTAGACGGCCTCTAATGTTCAGCTTTAACCTTTAAACAAGTCAAACACTTACTCATATACACAGCTATGTCCTTCTTCATACCCTACCACCAATACCTATCTCTAAGATCATAATACATCTTATCCGCTCCTGGGTGTACATAGTACTTCAACTTATCGGCTTCGTCTATTGTTAGGGTTCTCACATCACCCTTCAAAGGAACCCATATTCGATCCAGGTAATACAATGCTCCATCACTCCTAAGTTCAATCATCTCATCTATTCCTCTCTTCAATCCTGCAGACTCATCAGACGCCTCCTTCTGAGCTGCTAGTATCTTATCCTTGATACTCGACTGAAGGGTCATATTCATAGCTTTAACTCTCTTAGGTTTCACTCTCTCCTTCCTACTTAGTGCAATAGCTACTACATTCGCCTTATGGGGATGGTAGCGAATTTGACAGTCATAATCACTAAAAAGCTCTATCCAGCGACGCTATCGCATGTTCAATTCCTTTTGACTAAAGATATGTTGGAGACTCTTATGATCGGTGTATATGACACTCTTTGTCCCATACAAATAATGTCTCCAAATCTTAAGTGCAAACACAACCGCACCTAGTTCCAAATCATGGGTGGTGTAATTCTTCTCATGAATTTTCAACCGCCTAGATGCATAAGCTATCATCTTACCTCTTTGAATCAACACACAGCCTAGTCCTAACTCGGACGCATCACAATATACCACAAAATCTTTCGGTCCATCAGGGAGTGCTAGAACAGGTGCATTACACAACTTATCCTTTAAAGTTTGAAATGCATTCTCCTGCTCCTCACCCCAATCAAAGGTTCTACTTTTCTGAGTCAAGACAGTCAGCGCCTTAGCTATCTTAGAAAAGTCCTCAATGAATCTACGGTAATACCATACCAATCTTAAGAATAAACGAACCTTATACGGAGTTCTAAGGGATTTCCAATTCTTAACATCTTTAATCTGACTAGGGTCTACATGAATCCCATCACCATTAATCACATGCCTAAGAAACTATACTTCTCGCAACCAGAATTCACACTTAGAAAACATAGCATACAGTTTCTCTTTCTTGAGAAATTCTAAGACTAATCCTAGGTGCATTTCATGCTCTTCCCGGGTCTTAGAATAGATTAAAATATCATCTATGAACACTATCACAAACTTGTCTAGATACGGCCTACACATTCGGTTCATCAGGTCCATGAATATCGCTTGTATGTTAGTCAAACCAAAGGGCATTACTATGAACTCAAAATGTCCATAACGAGTTCTAAACGCAGTCTTTGGAATGTCATCCTCATGCACCCTCAGCTGGTGGTATCCAGACCTAAGATCTATCTTAGAGAAGTACTATGATCCATGAAGCTGGTCAAACAGGTCGTCAATTATAGGGATTGGATAACGATTCTTAATGGTCAACTTATTCAATTCTCTATAATCAATACACATCCTAAAGGATCCATCCTTCTTCTTAACAAACAATACCAGTGCTCCCCAAGGCAATGAGCTTGGTCGAATGAAACCTTTATCCTGGAGTTCCTTGAGTTGACCCGACAACTCCTCCAGTTTAGAAGGTGCCAAACGATAGGGAGACTTTACAACCGGCATCGATCCAGGGACTAACTCAATCCGAAACTCGATTTCCTGAACAAGCGGCAATCCAGATAGATCATCCGGGAATACCTCGGGAAAATATTTCACTACTATGATCTCTTCTTGCTTCTGTTCCTTAGTCCTAGCACTCATCAACTGTCTCACCTTTTCTTCCGGTTTTTCTCCTAATACTCTAAGCACCTGGCCATCTAGTAGTGGTATCCTCACTACTTTCTCATGACAAATTATCTCAGTCTTATGGTCAGACAACCAATCCATTCCTATGATTACATCAAAACTCCCGCTTCCAAAAGGTATCAAGTTTATATCAAACACATGACCTTCTATTTCTAGTTTGCACCCCTAATAACTTTATCAATCTCTACTAGCTGCTCGCTAGCTATCTCAATCTCATAACTGAAACCTAAATCGTTGGGCTCTATGCCTAACAGAGGTATAAAAGTAGTGGAAACAAAGCTATAGTCGGCACCAGAGTCAAATAAGGTAGTGGCATAGTGATCATTTAGACTAAACGTACCCGTCACGATGTTTGGGTCCTAGCAAGCCTCCTCTGCTCCCAACATGAATGCCCTACCTCTTTCCTGATTCCCTTGGTTCCTATGACCCTGACCCCTATTGACAGCCACGACTTGGTTCTGATGGTTTCCCCTAGCCTCTGAGCCTGATTCATCCTAGGACAAGCTGACCTGATATGATTGGTACTACCACACTCGTAACAAGCCCTAGCTACTGGGCTTCTAGCATTGATGGGGTTCACATTCCTAGGTGCCACTCTACAATCCTTAGCAAAATGACCTGGGCGGTTACAGTTGAAACATGTGCGACAAGGCGGCCTAGGTGGATGGTAAGTGCTATAGGTGGTACACCTGGGTACCGTACCCGTGTTTTCTCTCCCTACAGGGTTGGTGGTTGTGTCCAAGGCATTTCGAGTCCTAGTCCTTTTGTTGTCATCTCTCACATTCCTATCCTTACTAAGTTCCCCTCCATTTCCTCTCTTCTTAGGGTTCTTTTTTATTGATCCATTCCTAAGGGCTTCATCAGTCAACGTGCCAGCTATCTACACGGCTTTTTGGATGGTTTTGGCTCTGTTGCTACCACCATTCCTCAAATTTGTGGAGTAAGGCCATACACATACTTTTTAATCCTCTTACCTTCCGGGGTTACTAAGTGAGGAACTAACCTAGCCAACTCATGAAACCTATTAGTATACGCAGCAGGGCGAGCCCCGACCATGGCATAGTTCCACATCTCAGTTTCTAACTTTTGCATCTTATTACTCAGGCAAAATTCCTCTATAGTCAAAGTCTTAAAGTCTTCCCAAGACATACCTACGGCGGCCTCTCTACTACATATTTGGATTTGAGAGTTCTACCACGTGAGAGCCTTACCAACAAATGAACCAGCAGTGTACTTCACCTTCTGACTATCCCTACACCCACTCATATCCTGAACTGACTCCATCTTCTTAATCTAACGGGTATACACTATAGCACCTCCCTTACCATCATACTCCTTAGGGTTACAAGCTAAGAACTCCTTATAGGTACAACCCCTACTAACATCACCCTGGATGTTGTCATTGACAGCATCGCCATTTTGATTCCTACCATTTCCTTGACCTCTACCTTGGTCTCCTACATGGGCTATAATAGTAGGGAGTAAATTCTGCAACTGTTGTGCAATGATGGTGGAGAAGTCCGGGACTCCGTTAACACCATCATTCACCTCACTACCTTGACCACCTATTTGGCCACCTTGACCATCAATCCTACCATCACCCTGATCACCAAAATGACCTCTAGTCCTACCACCACCTCTACTAGCTCATCCACCCGTTCCTCCTCCTCGTGATGTGGCACCAGGCCGACCAGCACTTTGGGTCGTCATCGTTGGCAGCATTATCTATACGAGGGAGAACATGTGCAACGTTAGGTAGGTGGGACGGTCAACACGTATAGGGTAACTTAATATACTATACTACGCCTACTACGGTCCTAAGGTGTCAACAACAATTTGTGCGAACGATCATACTAAATATGCGCGAGTCGTGATACGTTTATAATTACATTAGCCATCGTATTTATACCCGTATCCTTTCCCAGTTGTACTTAGTATTAGGCTCACACATTTCAATGAATGACTTGACTAATGCTATACCCTATATCCAAATAAGCACGTATAAGCGAAACACCACGCACATAGATCTTATAATGCAAATATATGAAGGTTCCTAGGTTATAGTCTAGACCAAACCACGTAGTTCTCTATAACCTTGGCTCTAATTACCATTCTGTCACACCCCATCATAGGCGGAAACACGGGGATGCAATGTAATGATCAATCATAACACAAGATACAAAATAAAGAAAAACTAAAATGCATAAATGATAAGTGTCATGATGACTATCAACCTCAATACAACCTTGAGTGATGTCCCAAGTCAAGAACACAACACATAGTTGCCAATTATTACAACCATACGCAAGGGTCTACACAATCTTAACCTCAATCCTCAAGAAACCAAATCCATAACATACACCAAGTGCAAGACTTCTCAAACAAGATTCCTATGGGATTCTCTAAAAGTCTGTTACATGCACCATAACCTTAACAATCATTAACTTCACCTGAAAATGATACTCGAAAATGTCAACAATAATGTTGGTGAGCTCGTAGGTTTGACCATAAACCCGGTTGTTGTGCCAATCATTTAAACAGTGGACAATAGTGTTATATGACAGTGAATATATGTAAACAAACCCATGACTTAGCATCCCCGCTAATCATGTACGATGACCTAGCATCCCTGCTAGTCACCAAACCAGCATATACCAATGCTCTTGGAGCCACAACTCTGATATGTCACTTACGCACCTAAAAGGCCTAACAGCTGGAGCACTATATTAGGACAGGACCTAACACAAACTAGGGTAGGCGTACCTATCCGATCCAAACAATCATGTAACACATAATTTCCACATAGCAGTCATAATCACATAAAAAAACAAAACCACATTTCGCAAGTTTAGTAGAAAACTGTTCAAAACATATTTGAGTATTATTTTCCTCCAACAAAAAAACACAGTAAAAGTGTTGGGGCTACGGAAAACTCAACTCAAAGCAAGTTCTTTAGAAACCAAATCTCATCACCAGAAATGCAAAACGTCAACTACGGACCTAGTCCAGTTAATGTCCATTTTAATCATTATTCAAACGTTTTCTAGGATTGATGCATTTAGGGGTATGTTGTTGTTGTTTACGGTTATCTTAAGATTTTAGTGAGTGTGATGGGTTGACGACTTACTCCAAGAATACATATAACTCCATATATTAGTACTATATACTTATACTATTTGCCCCAAAATAGATATAAGTAATATCAGTAAATATTTATAATATATAATTATAAATATATTTCGATAAGTCCATTCGTACACTTAGTTACATAAATATATATTTATACTATATGAAATGAAATTTTATATTCGTCTAAACAATTTAGAAAAGTTTTCAGAGAAAGGAAAAATTATACATTTGTCTTTTTTGTCGATTATTAAATTAATAAAAAAATAATATTTTATTATTAGAATAAATATCCGTGTTAGTAAACTTTAAGTATAAAATTTTATGCAATTTGAACACGACCCGTGTTTATATACGATTCAAGGTTTTTAAACCTTATTTTCAAACAATTTCCAACATTTCAACACTTTCAGACCAAATTCAAAAAATCACATTTCACAACGTTTACCAAAATACTTTCTCCAAAACGACCTTCAAATACATTTCATAATCACATTTCACTTTTCAAAAGTTCGCCAAAATCCTTAAAACGACAATTTAACGCTTATTGGGCTTTAAGGCCCAATAAGGATCCATTAAGGATTTTACATATCCAAAACACGTTCTAAGCCCAAAACCAAGGCCCAATAGCATATATAAGCTCAAATCAATAAGTAAATAAGTAACCCGAACCACAATAAACCCTACATAAGCCACGACTCACCAAGGGCTTATTGGGCCATGAGCCCATAAGCTCCAAAATATATATTAAGCTTAAAAATAAGCTAATAAGCTACGTATCGTATTTGGTTATCACCATAAGCTACAATAATAGTCCACAAAAATATGACATACTAGAGTAATAACCAAAAACACTTTCTTTGTGTTTCTATTTCTAGCCGTGGGCATATAAGCCTAAAATAAGCTCATTCGAGCTTAAAAATAAGCCAATAACAAGCCATAAACAAAATAAGCTACATAGCAAATATATGTTTTTCAACCATCACGACCACAATATCAAACCTAACAAAACCTCTTTTTCCTTTCCTTTTATTTTTTAACCAAACGCATTGTAAATAGCCATTTTTAGATTTTTCGCTTTCGATTTTAAACGATCGGGCCGTACAACTAACATCTATGCATCACTAACAACCCAAAAGAACAAGTAAAGTTTAAATTTAAAAGACTTACAAAAATGGTCTTCAAAATAAATTTCGACCCGAACCGGACAACCCAAACGTTGTTTAAATGCTAACCCGTGCACTAGAATCAACCCGGAAGTACCCAAACTCTTATGTTTTTGATCAAAATTTCAAAATTAGTGTGTGTGTGTGTGGTGAGTTCGGACAAAGCAACAAGAGGAGAGAAAAGAGAACTTTTTAATTTTTGAAAACCATGAACTATGTGTGTTTTGGAAGAATACAAAGGCATATGTACTAAAGTTGGGACCAAAGAGCTAAAAATAAGCCTCCTTGTCCCCTCCCATACTCGAACCGGCCAAAGGGTGTCCTAGGGGGTATCGGTTTCTTCTTTTTGTGTCGGGATAACTTAAAAACTCGTAAAACTCAACCGTAAAATATTCCCCAAAGTTATTTAGCATTTTTATTCACTTTAAAAATACCTTTCCAATAACTTAGAGTATTTACTTGACATATTTTCATATTAGACCTCCCAAAAACTTATTTGGACATTAACGGACGTGCCGGGACTCGTTTTTCGGCATTTCTCAAAACTCACGGGTCAACCACCCGGAATATAAATAATACAATAAAAACCTCTAAAAAGGATTATTATTCATAATAAATTATAATTTCCACCATTCTTACAAAATCACCACCGTCAACACGGTATAATATTCTAAATAAACTGACAAACGTCAAATAGTCAAAGGACTAATTTAGAATATTCAAATCACAAAAAGGGCAAGGGTTACAGTTAAGCTTCTTATGCAAGGCACATCATTGTCAAAGCAAGAACGTGAGTGTAAGCTGTATGACGAGTTTGATAAGTTCTCGTACGCGAAAGGTGAAACACTGCATCACCATTACTTACGGTTTGCTCAACTTATCAATGACATGAACATCATTTAAATGACCATGCAACCAGTTCAAGTAAATATTAAGTTTTTGAATAGCCTTCCACCAGAGGGGTAAATTTGTTACTGATTTTAAGTTAGCTAGAGATTTGCATACGTCAAACTATGATCAACTCTATGCTTATCTTGAACAACATGAGGTACATGCTAATGAGACATGCTTAATGCGTGAAAGATTTCCAGATCCACTTGCCTTAGTTTCTAACTATCATCAACAACCATCCCACTTTAACAACTATCATTCTTAGTACACCACTCCTTAGTATCCACACCAGTTTTCACCTCCTACTCAACATGTGTTCTCTTTACCACCATAGTCAAACCCTTATGGAGCACATCGTCATCCACAACAATACCCAACTACATATCCAACTAACCTTAGCCATACTCAACCCTCTGTTACTCAAAATGCATATCCACCTCTGAAAATTCCACAACAACCTCAAGCTGAGTTTTCCCAAATAGACTCAGGTCTTGCTGTTCCAACATTCCTTCTTGGTGATGACCCAATTGCTTATATGAACAAAGCAATGGCATTCTAGTCAGCTATGTTTACACCACGTTATCCCTCAACCAATAATCAACTCAGATCTTCTTCTAATCCGAGAAATCAAGACACTGTTCAAGATGGTAGAGTCACCATTCAGCAAGTTCAAGGAAGACAAGGTCAGAATGTTGTCGGTTCAGGTTCACAATGGAATGCTTTAGGTTCAAGAGGAAATACATCAGTTCAAGCAAAGGTTATCAAGTGTTATAATTGTCAAGGTGAAGGGCATATGGCTAGACAGTATACTCAGCCAAAGAAAAGAAGGGATGTTGCATGGTTTAAGGAAAAGGTCTTGCTTGTTCAAGCACATGCTAAGGGTAAAAAATTAGATGAGGAGCAGTTAGCATTTGTCGCAGATCCTGGAGTTGCAGATGGTCAAGTTGCTCAGACAATCACACACAATGCAGCTTTCTAGACTAATGATTTAGATGCTTATGATTCTGACTGTGATGCTATTTGTTCAACCAAAGAGGTTCTTATGGCCAATCTCTCAAGTTGTGATTCAGATGTTCTTTCTGAGGTACCATATTTTGACACTTTTCAAAATTATATAATGAATCAAAGTATGCAGGAATTACAGTATTCTGAACAAGCACCTATTATCGACTATCCAGTTGATGAGATAACAAGTGATAGTAATATCATTCCTTATTCTCAATATTGGGAAGAAACACAACAAGCGATTATTCAAAATACTAATACTTCTGCACAACAAAATTCCATGATATTATTTATGTTTGAACAAATGTCTAAACATGCAACTAATTGGGATAAGGCTAATAATGAAAGTAAGAGTGTTAATGAATCCTTAACCGCTGAGCATGATAGATATAAGGAACGAGTCAAAATTCTTAAACAAAGATTTAATGTTGATTTAAGTGATCATGAAAAGTTTATTGATTCACGAATGGATGACATAATTCGAATGAAGAATACAAAGTTTGCTGCATTTGAAACGGAGATTGATACACTCACAGACTCACTCTAAACATGTCAAAGAAAAAGAATCCTTATTAACAACCCTTAATGGTTTTAAAACGAAATTTAAATAAAGAGAATCTAAATCTATGGACAAAGAGTTTGTTTTGGAAAACAAAAATAAAGAATTGGAAAACATTTTCTGTAAGTTGTATCAATCTACGCAAGCTATGTACATCTTAACAAAACCACAAGTTTTTATGATAACACACATAAACAAGCTCTTGGATATCAAAATCCCTTTTATTTGAAACAAGCTCAGCGGATTAAGCTAATCTTGTATGATGTTAATGTGCTATCTAATACACATGATGTTCTTTCTGTGGTTAATGAAGAAGAGACTTTGATTTTAGCTGAAGAGAATCGATTAAAAATGGTTGAAAAACAAAATGATTCAATCATGAAGAAAGAGAAAATTAATATTACTTCGATTAATTATTCTGAGTTAAATAAATTAGCTGAAAATTTTGGAAAATGTTTTGTTCCACAACAAGAACTATCTACAGAGCAAATGTTTTAGTTACAAAGTTCTAACAAGAACTCTGAAGAACCTAGTACTTAAAATACACCTGTCATAATTGAGGTTCCATGTTAACTTTCAAAAGTAAGTTTGGTAAACAAAAGTCTTATAAAACTTAGATTTTATCTTGCTAGTTTTGACAAAGTGGTAAAAGTAAGAACCACGCCTGATGCAATCACTGAGGGTTCGTGGGACTTTGAACTTATCAAAAAGGTTTTTCTAACTGAAATAATTCCATGGTTAAACAAGTTAAAAGAATTTTTTCAAGAGTTTGATAAAGGTCTTCTTGATGAAATCACTGAAGTACAAATTGTTTTCACCCAAATGGAAGCAGCTATTGAACAATGCTCTGTCGACAGGAAATGTTGTGAAATTGAACAGAAACAATTTTTGATTGAAAATAATCGATTCTTGGACAAAATCATATCTCAAGAAATTATGAATATTGTATTGAATTCTCCTGTTGTCATTTGTGATTCTAAGAAAAAGAATGAGGATTCTATGGATACATGTAACAAGTGTCTGGAACTTGAAGCTGAACTTGTCAAAAAGAATGATGTCTATATTGAACTTTCGAAACAGTTTTCAAATATCGAACAACATTCCATTTCTCTTGAAATTGCCAAACAACTAAATAAAGAAATTTTTCAAAAAGACAAATCAAGTGATAGTTAAAATAATCCTGAAATTCAAGAATATTTTGAACAAAATGATTTGAAAGCTCAGTTACAAGCAAAGGACACTGTCGTCAGCAAACTAAAGGAAAAAATTCATTCGTTAAGAGAAAATGTGAACCTCGCTAAAGTGAAAAAGGACATAGATGAGATTGAAACAATAAACATTGAATTGGAGCCTAGTGTGGCAAAATTACTGTCTGAAAATGAGAAGTTACACAAAGAAAGAGAGCATTTGAAAAAGACTTATAAAGAACTTTACGATTCAATTAAACCATCGCGTGTTCATGCAAAAGAACAATGTGATTCTTTAATTGCTAATCTAAATTCTAATTGATCGAAAATGCAGATTTAAAACTCAAATTCAAGAAAAGGTTTTTGCTAACGCAACATTAAAAATGAATTCAGGAAACTTAAAGGAAAGACTGTCATTGACAATGTTGTTTCAAAACCTCATGCCACTACTATTGCTCCAGGAATGTTCAAGCTTAATTTAGAATCATTAGCTCTAAAAGTCTTAAAAAACGAGGATGCACATCTAGAATATATTAAGCACTTTAGGGAACATGCGAACATTCTTCAGGAAATAGTCGAAAGCACTAAAGAATTAAGCCCTCTAGATAGTAACTTAGACTCGGGTTGTAAGTATGTTCAAAGAATTCAAAAAGTGTTAGTCTATATTAAAGATACATGCCCTTGTCTACAAGACCTAGTGAGAAATTAGTGGTTGTCACACCAAAGAAGAAGGACAAGAAAGTGAGATTTGCTGACCCTGTCACATCCTCAAGAAACACTCAGAAACAAGTTGATTCCCATAAACCAAAAGACTCTAACCAACCTTTGTTGCATTCTACAGGAGTAATCAATTCTACTGGTGCTAGCAGATCAAAGCCTACAGGCAATACAAAGAACAATAAGATCTCGCAATCATCAAGTAGCAACAAGACCAATAAAGTAGAAGACCAATCTAGGAACATTAAGTCTAGGAAGAATAAAAAGAATCGTGTTTCCAAAACTGAATGTAATGCGTATGTCATGCAATCTGTGTTAAATGCGAATTCTAAATCTGTTTCCGCTATCTATAATGAATGCTTGTTTGATGCAAATCATGATAAATGTGTTCTTGATTATGTTCATGATGTGAATGTGTTGTCTAAATCAAAACTTGTTAAGCGTAAAAATAAGAAGCAGATATGGAAACCTATGGGTAAAGTGAACACTGAAATTGGTTATAAATGGAAACCTATATGACGTACTTTTACTATAGTCGGAAATAGGTGCCCTTTAACTAGGTTCATCTCCACTAAAGTAGCTCCCCTTAAGGAAATAACTACCAAACCAGTGGTTACACCAACTCCAGGAATTCTGGTTTATAGTAGGAGACCCAAAGCACCAAAATCTGTAGGTTCGAGTAGCAAATCAAAGATTATAGAATCTAGGATTTCTAACCAATCATAACCCACTCAAACTGGGGAATCTACTATTTCTAATGTTCCATCTTCTTCTCTTATCGATTGCAGGTTGTCCAAATTGTTAAGTGGTATTTGAACTCTGGTTGCTCCAAGCATGTGATCGGAAACCGCTCCTAGCTCACCAATTTTGTCAATAAATTTCTTGATACCGTCAAGTTTGGTAATGATCAGATTGCTAAGATAATAGGTTATGGTGATTATCAGATCGGGAATGTTACAATTTCCAGGGTTTACTATGTTGAGGGACTCGGACACAATCTTTTCTTTGTTGGTCAATTCTGTGATTCAAGTCTTGAAGTAGCTTTTCATAAACACACATGTTTTGTTTGTAATCTTGAAGGTGTTGATCTACTCACGGGATCTCAGGGAACTAATTTATATACATTGTTCATTGGCGATATGATGAAGTCTTCTCTAATTTGTGTCTTGTCAAAGGCTTCTAAGACTAAGTCTTGGTTATGGCACCGACGTTTGTCCCACTTGAACTTTGGTACCATTAATCAATTGGCTAAACAAGTTCTTGTTAGAGGTCTCCCTAAACTAAAATTTGAAAAAGATCACTTGTATTCTACATGTTCATTGGGAAAAAGCAAGAAACAATCTCATAAACCAAAATCTAAAGACACCAACCAAGAAAAACTTTATCTTCTGCATATGGATCTTTGTAGGCCGATGCGTGTCGAAAGTATTAATGGGAAGATATATATATTCTCGTAATTGTTGATGATTATTCTCGATTTACATGGGCAAAGTTCTTAAGATCGAAAGATGAAGCTCCATAGTTCATCATAAAGTTTTTAAAAATGATACAAGTTCATTTAAATGCAACTGTCGAGAATATTCGCACAGATAATGGTACAGAATTTGTCAATCAAACTCTGCGAAGCTATTATGAAGATGTTGGCATCTCTCATGAAACATCTGTGGCGCATACTCTACAACAGAACGGCGTTGTCGAAAGATGAAACCGCACTTTAGTAGAGGTTGCGCATACCATGTTGATTTATGCTAAAGCTCCATCATTTCTGTGGGCAGAAGCAGTTGCCACAGCTAGTTACACCCAGAACCATTCCCTAATACGCCTTCATCACGAAAAAACACCATATGAGCTACTACATGATAGAAAACCAGATCTTTCCTATCTTCACGTATTTAGAGCACTTTGTTATCCAACTAATGATAGTGAGAATTTGGGCAAACTAAAAGCTAAAGCTGATGTTGGTATTTTCATTGGATATGCTCCCGCAAAAAAGGCTTACTGGATTTACAACCGACATACCAGACGAATTATGGAAACTATTCATATAGACTTTGATGAGTTGACATCGATGGCTTCTGAACAAAGCAGGTCAGGACCCACACTTCATGAGATGACTCCTGAAACACTCAGTTCAGGACTCATGCCACAAACTCCTTCTTCAACACCTTTTGTCCCACCAATAAGAGATGACTAGGATACATTTCTACAACCATTGTTTGATGAATACTTTCGTCCTCCACCATGTGTTGATCATCCAGTTCTTGAAGTTGCTGCTCTAGTTTCTGCTGTTTCAACTGGTTCACCTTCCTCGATATTAGTTGATTAAGATGCACCATCACCAAGTACTTCTCAAACTCCACAAGCATCCCCATACCATGTTATTGTTCCCGGTGCTGAAGAAGCAAATCATGATATTGAAGTTTCACACATGGATAATAATCCCTAATTTGGTATTCCAATTCCAGAACCAAGTGCTGAAGAATCCTCTTCTCAAGTTGTTATTCTAAATAATGTGCACTCAGTCATTCAACCACCTTAACACATTAGTAAATGGACCAAAGATCATCCGATTAATACTGTAATTGGCTATCCTTCTAGACCCGTCTCCACTCGACATCAACTACAAACTGAAACCATGTTCTGTTATTTTGATGTTTTCTTTTCTTCCGTTGAACCCGAGAGTTATAAAGAAGCATTAAGGGAATCCTGCTGAATTAAATCCATGCAAGAAGAACTCAATGAGTTTGAACGTCTTGAAGTTTAGGATCTTGTTCCTCGTTCAGATTGTGTTATGATTATCACCTTGAAGTGGATATACAAGGTTAAATTAGACAAACTGGGAGGTGTGTTAAAAAACAAGGCTCGATTGGTAGCGAGGGGATATCGTCAGGAAGAAGGTATATACTTTGAAGAATCTTTTGCTCTAGTTGCATGACTCAAAGCCATTCGTATATTTCTTGCATTTGCTGCTCACATGAACATGGTCGTCTATCAAATGGATGTGAAGACTGCGTTCTTGAATGGCATACTACGTGAGGAGGTTTATGTCAGTCAACCGGGCGGGTTTGTAGATCTAGAGAATCCCAACCATGTGTACAAGCTTAGGAAGGCTCTTTACAGGTTAAAGCAGGCACCAAGGGCTTTGTATGATTTGGTCTCATCGTTTCTACTCTCCCAAAAGTTCTCTAAAGGAACCATTGATCCTACATTGTTCATCAGGAGAGAAGGCACATACATCTTACTGGTACAAATCTATGTAGATGATATTATATTTTCCTCCACTAAACCTAATCTTTGTGAAAAAAATTCTAAAATCATGTGTTTAAAATTTAAGATGACAGTGATGGGCAAAATGTCGTTCTTTCTAGGACTTTAGATTTCTCAAAGTCCCAGAGGCATATTTCTTAATCAATCTAAATATGCTCTTGAGATAGTTAAAAATATGGTATGGAAACCAGTGACCCAATGGATACTCCCATGGTAGAGAAATCCAAACTGGATGCAGATCTACAAGGGAAAGAAGTTGATCACATACGTTATCGTGGAATGATTGGCTCTCTTATTTATCTGACAGCCAGTAGACCAGATCTTTAATTTGTTGTATGCATGTGTGCCCGGTATCAGGCAAGGCCTATCTAAAAGCACTTACATGCAGCTAAGCGAATCTTTCGATACCTAAAAGGAACCATTAATATGGGACTGTGGTATTCGAAGGATTCTTGTATTGCACTAACAACTTTTGCAGATGCTTATCACGCTGGTTGCCAAGATACCATAAAAAGTACATCTGGAAGTATGCAGCTATTAGGTGATAGATTGGTGAGTTGGTCGTCAAAGAAACCGAAGAGCATTGCCATATCTGGTACAGAAGTTGAATACATTGCCTTGTCAGGATGTTGTGCTTAAATATTTTGGATGAGATCACAATTAACTGATTATGGCCTTGGGTTCAACAAGATACCTTTATATTGCGATAAAAAAGTGCCATTGCTTTATGTTGCAACAACGTCCAACATTCCCGATCCAAGCATATTGACATTAGATACCACTTCATCAAAGAGCAAGTGGAATATCGGATGGTTGAACTGTATTTCATCAGAATAGAATATCAGCTGGCAGATATCTTTACCAAGGCATTGGGACGAGAACGACTTGACTTTCTTATCAACAAGCTTGGAATAAGAAGTAAGTCTCCCGAAACGCTGAAAAGTTTGGCAGACAAAGAGGACGAGTAATGGTGGTAACTCGTTCTGTATCCTATGTATTATAATAAAGAAAACCAGAAAAACCTAAAAAGATTTTCATTTTTATAACGTTTTTACAAAAAGAAAATAGAAAAATATAAAACCCATAAAAGGAAAATAGAAAATAAAAAAATCAGAATATACAAAAATACATTTTCATGACATGTCTTCTAAAAATCGATAACATTTACGGCCTTAGAAATGTCATTCAATAATGATACGAGGCTTTAAATGAAGTTCAAGCAGAAGTTCAAATTGTTTTCCAAACATTTCATATGGCTTACTATTATTTCAGATAGCAACCCTGTAAAACCCTAAAATCAGAACAAGTACAAAATTACCAAAATGCCCTTAATGTTAGAAAATTTAATAAAAGCATGAATAAAATTCAATCAAGTGTTATAAATTATAAAATACATCATGTGACAAGTATAAAATTTTAATAAGATTATAATATCTTATATTATGCAAGAAAAATAATTGTTTCTTACATATATGTGTTTTGCCAAAATAATTATAAGTTAATTACTTATATTATACAATTATTATCAGTTTCTAATCAAAAAAATATTTTAAAGAATTTTTCTATCACTCCAAAACAATTTTCGTTGTCGATAACTCTTTTAATAGAAAACAGACATTATTTTAGGGGTTGAGATATTTTCGCAAATTCTTTCAAAAGTACATCTTTTTTTTTTTTCTTTTTTTTTTATTCAGAATTAAAAGGCTTAAGTTTTCAACAATAACAGATCATCAATTAAAGGGGAGTTAATGTATTTGTAACTCAACTGGTCTTAAGATGTTATTTGATTTAACTTTTATGGACTAAATGGCAAAATCTAAGAATAAGATTCTATGCTTGCATCTTTAGGGGTTAAATACGTCATTTCTATAAAATGTTTGCACTTAATACTAAGTTTAAAAGGAAAATCGATTAAGACATAATTTACAAGGACCATTATGCCATTTTGAAACTCTAACCAGTTATACCCTCCTTGAAACACAAATCGCTTACACTCTCTTATTCACAAATCCAAACGCACCTTTTTCTCTCTAAAACACATTTCGCTAGCATCATCTCTCAAAATCAAAACCCGTTTTCAAGGCTAAAGGTACACTCATATATGCTTATTAACTCTTTAAAAAGTCTTTGGTAAAAGGAATTAGATTAATACTCCTTTTTACACTCGTAAATCGATTGAATTTGAATTAGGGTTCATAAGTAAAAAAGTTGAGTGTTTCTTTAATTAGTTAAGCGGTTTTGTTCATAAGGGTGCGTCTAAGCATAGTGTGAAACAGTTTTTGATAGCTTTAACGTAGACTTGTCCTATGATGATTTTCATAAATATGAATGATGCGAAACATGTGTATGTGTTTTATTTGTTGTGGTTTGTGTTAGTTAGCATCATTGTTACCCTCTTATGCCTCTAGAAACTTTGGAAAAGTTTATTTTTAGGTTTGTGGACTCTATTGGTTTGAGAGTTTGTGTATATGTGATGATATTTGTGATGATAATTTGTATTGTGTCCTTTAGTGCTCTCTTTGATCTTCCTAGAGGTTCCTTATACCATGACCAAAGTGGTTCTCCCTTAAATCCTCGCGTATGAAAGTTTTCAAGCTCAAAAAGTTGTTTAAAATCTCGTGGTAATGATTTCTGTGAAGTTCATGATTGATTTGTGATATGTGCAAGAAATTCTTGAAGGTTTTTTATTGGTAGAATCTAAGTTAGAATTCTTTGAAGCATGCAAAATATGTTGTGTATATTCTGAGCGAAACATGTATTGCCTGGTCTGTGCGAAATATGTTTGTGCCATATCTATGCGAAACATGTTAGGTTCTGTGCGAAATATGTTTGTATTGGTCTGTGCGAAACATGTATTACATTGGTCTGTGCGAAATATGTTTAATGCATATTTTGTGCAAAACATGTAATACATTGTTCTATGCGAAATATGTTTTGTACATATTCTGTGCGAAATATGACACGTCACCTTCCATGCGAAATATGTCAAAACATGAAAAGAAACTCTGCCCATTTTTTTTAAATTTGTGTGAAACTTGTTTATTTTTGTCATATTTCATAACTTGCCATGTTTAACTGTGTATTACTTGCCCTCTGAGTGAATAATTTGACTTACGCTCTCTTGGACTTGTCTAGTTGACTTTGACTATTAACCTTAGTTAACTGTGTTCTTAGAGTGTCTTAATACGGTTATGTTTGTATGAAACCTAATCATAGCATATTTCTAAATCGGCCAAATCATCAAGGATAACCAAATTAGTCAGTAAAATATATATGTTATGTATATAAACTGTATTGGTTAATTCTTAAGCAAAATTATGAATCCACAAGAAACTCAACAAGTTGTTGCTCGTGATGAAAAATGGGTTCCATCTACTGAAAGGGTCAAGATAAGCTCTACCAATGTTAGACTGGAAACCACTATGCAACAGAAGGAAGAAACGTTTTAAGTTATCATAAATGTGATCCAGAACTCCATGTGCTTCAAGGCATTCACTATCTTTGCAGATGTCCCTGAAATCTTTATGCAGCAGTTCTGGTACACCATCAAGAAGGTCAAAGACTCAAAATCTAATGAATTTCTTTTGGCCAACAAGAAGTGAATTGTCAATGCTAAAGTCTTTAGAAAGATTCTAGATATCTATCTAAGAGTGGAAGGTGAAGGATTCACTAAGGTACAAGATGATGCTACCCTCACCTTCCTCATTGACCTTGGCTACAAATGTCCACTACACAAGTATACCAACATGTATTTGGATCACATGCATCAGCCATGGAGAACTCTGGCAGCAATTATTAACAAGTGTCTCTCTAGGAAGACTGCAAGCAATGACAGACTTAGAAAATCCAAAATTAACATACTATGGGGTATGTTCTACAGAGAAAATGTTGATTATCCTGAGCTGATTTGGGAAGACATTGTTGTGGTATATCATATATCATAACACGGGGTCGATTCTTAGATTTGGCTAGTTTCTAGAGAGAGAAACACTTAAGAGAGTTTTCTAGTGAGAGAAAGTGTGTTTATATGAAAAGGAAATAATGACTAGCTTGCCTCTTCCAAAGTTGGAAGAGGCTTATATAGTACTTTCAATATACCGGGTATTAGTACCCGACTTAATACCGAAAATCGAACTATTAACTATTAAACTACGAGCTATAATAAACAGTAAAATACACGG